>JBBPCX010000018.1:20252372-20268702 GCA_037974365.1 Hydrocynus forskahlii | reverse complement strand
TACAGGTTTATATAGACACATACATTAGTTTACACCAGGGGTCACCAACCTTTTTGACACTGAGAGCTACTTCACAGGTACTGAGCCATATGAAGGTCTCCCAGTTTGATACACTAGAGAACAGAGTTCAGTATAATAAACATGTTTTACATGCTTTTTTTAGATATTGTCATTTTCAGATCTATATAAATACAAATGTGATTAAAGAAGAATAGCAACAGGATAAAATTAAATGTTAAATGCTGCTCACGGTGAGTTGTGCTATTTTAAGAACAGGTCTGTGGGCGACTCATGTGGTCCTTGGGGGCACCCTGGAATACACTGTCTATTTATATTTTTTTATGTTAGTTGTAAAATCTACTTTTTGTTTTATCTTTGTGTGTTGTATAGTTTTTACTCTATTGTTTTGCCTCTTTCTGCTGCTTTTACCTTTGTTCTGTCCACTTTCTGACATAGCAATGCAAATTCCCTACTTGTGGGACTAATAAAGGTTTATCTTATCTTAACTATTTTAAACCAATCATTCACTCTAAGTGCAGTCTAACTGTAAAGTGGCGCCAGTGAAGATTTCTGCTGAACGTGTACTGAGAAGGTGTTAACTTCTTACATGCAGGCCTTATTTAAACATGGACTTTGTCTGAACTGGGCTCAGAGGGCTTGTAGTCAACACTTAAGCTGTTAGATTTCATCTCATCACTCTGTCTTAGCTGAATGTTCTCACATCAATAAATAATGTGCAGAGTACAAATGATGTATATTGCACAGATAAAAGCTTTGTAAATGTTTAATTCAGACTTTTTATTGTTTAATTAAGAAGTAATGAGCAGTTAACCCTCCTATTACATTGCGGGTGAATTTGACCCATTTCTACATTTGAGTTTCATTAGATAACGGTTACTCTTGCTTTTTTGCCTGAAACTCCTTGACTTTTCCTCATTTATGGCCATTAAGTCATATATCAAATGTTCACACACTGATGATGTTGTGTGTCATTTTGATCCACATTTGGAGAGAATTGCACAGACAAAATAAAATCATGTTTTTGAAGTCTATAGTTGTTTTGAGGAGTGAGGAGCTTTCCAGTCCAGCTGAATGGAAGAAAAAGAGAAAGATGCCAGGTCTGCCCCATCGATGGGACAGTAAAATTACTACTGCTTGTGTAAAGTGCAGAAAACACACACTCACCCTGTTCATCACGTGGACATTATTTCCACAAAAATGGAATTTTTCCACAAAAATACATAAATAAACTTACTTTAACAAAAAGTCTGCTGCTATGGCATTAAACTGTTCTGTAAAGTGCTGCAGTGTAAAAGAAAGTCAGCGTTCAACAGTTGTTAAAATGGTGTTTGTTCCAATATTTCTGATTTAAAGTTCTATTGTTGGACCCATTCTTTGCCTGGTTTTGGCTGTATTTACAATATGTGAGATGTAATTTTATTTTCCATTATAATAGGAGGGGTAATTATAAGTCATTAGTTTGACCAGCTATTGGCTTCCTCAGGCCTAATAAACATTTACGTTTATGCAAGAGATTATGATGCACCATATTCAAATTAAAGAGCTCTGGAATGTGCTTAATTCCTTCTAGCTATTGTTTAATAACATAGTAATGAGGTGCCAATTAATTAGAAGCAAGTGGCTTAATAAGGCTTAATAAGAGTTCTTTAGGGGCATTATAGTGTCCCTCGATGCTAAAGTGTTACCAAATCTACTTCTGTTTTCATAATTACCCTAAAATGTGTTATCTGACTTTGCTACCAACCGAAGCGTAATGTAAACATCAGATTTGGCAGGTTTCTACCTCTTTTAAAATCTCCCTTTGGCTGAGCCGTTTCCTGCACTGTTACAGTCTTGATGGCGGCTTCACCTGCACGTTTGTCGGTCTAGGCGATTGTTGGGATGTTCTTGGTTTCTGGAAAGCCTATTTCCAGTTCTGTGTGGGTCCGATCTCCCCAGTGACGTGTCTATGCCATGGTGTTATAAAAGACAGATGCACAATGATACTGAAATTAATAGAAGAGTATTCTCTTTAATTAGATAGTAAATGAGGCTTGTTAAACTAATCCTGCCCCTTTTTTTTTCTCACGGCATTAGAGATTCACCCAGACTCGTAAAGTTTCTTCACATCCTTCTGCCGCAACAGGATGTAGCGTTCCGTTTAATCATCGTTGCTCACAGAGCAGAGGCCTTTTCCACTAACAACATGACACAGCGAGCGCTAACCAAATGGGACGTGAACAGCATTGCTGTCACAATTTACATAAGCTTCGGGCCGGCTCTCTTCCCCGCAGCTTTATTCGTCGCGTAGAAATTATTGCCGTGATAACGTCACATTGGGGGCTTCGTTTGCTTTTTGATTTTTTGGGGGGGAATTTTTTAATAGAATTGTCTGCGCGGATACATCCCAAATTCCATACAGATGCAGGGCTGCTGGCTGCCTGTCTCCACGCCTGGACGGTGTCCTCCCTCTGCCGGGTTTATCTCCAGCGAAAAGCCATTCCTGAACCTCCATCTGCCTTTGTGTGGAGAGAATGCCCCACTTACAGAATGAAGTCACCACCTCTGAGTCAGGCAGAGAAACCTGTCTGTCTGAGGGGTGGATTGATTTGTGGAAAGGGCAGTCACACGTCGATAAGCCCGAAGTCCATCAAAACAGTGAAAAAAAAAAAATTGAAAACTCAAGCCACTCGACCACCTTCCGACTCGATATTGAACTCTGCAAAGGCAGGCTGAAAGAGAAACAGAGGCAGAGAGGGAGAGAAAAAAAAAGGTAAACATAGGATGTCAGTTCTTCAATTTCACGCAAGAGTGAGTAGCATCATTGCAGTATATCCTAATAATAAAGAGAGCGGCGGGTTGCATCAGAAGTACCTCGGCACAAACTTTGTCGCTAAGCTCCCAGCCCGGCTGCCCTTCTCCTCCAGGAGTCTGCCACTGTCAGGGCCTGCCTCTGGGCATGCCCCTCCGGGCGCTGGCATCTTCGAGCCGTCGGGGTATTTGTGAGTTTACGATGCGCGTGGACCTCGCCTGCTGGCTGAAAGGCCTGACGGCGCTCGTCCCCACAGCAGCCTCAGCGCTGCCTGTATCGACTGCCACGTCCATCAAAGCCCTCGCCCGCTCTCTCTAGGGTCCCCCTCTCAGTCGACAGCAGCCAAGAAGAAGCAGGCAGGAGCCAAGGACACCTGTCACACCAGCAGGTCCCCCCGTCTCCTCTCCCTCTCCACCTTGATGAATATGGATTCCATGGTTTACGCACACATAGCACAGTGAGTCCCGCAAAGTCGCTCATGCCAGCAAAGAAAAATCCTTTGCGTCAGCAGGAACTGTTTTGGGCCATGGTGGCCATTAGCTTTCTGATTATCGTTATTAGTCTTAAACATGAATGATGCAATGGCAAGGGAATAGCGATGCGTCTACTGGAGCCATGAGGGAGGAAACGTAAATCATTCCAACTGCCACATGTTAGCTGATGTCTCAAACTATGGAGAGCCTGGAGATAAACAGTGGATGTGGCAGACAGGCAGACCAGTTTTAGTGGGCCCCACTTTAAAAATGTTCTGAATAACCTTCCACTTAAAACAATGTGTTATGAATAACATTTAAAAACGGCTGCCATCTTCTTTGGCGAAGTTCGGTAGTCATTTAGTTTGAGAATTCAAAGGGGGAATCATCAGTTACCTGTCTGAGTGGACAAGTTGACAAGCAAATTTTCAAGTCCCCCCCTCAACCAGATACACTCTGGAAACAGGATGACCGCCACTGATTCAAAGTCTAAAGCTACTTGTGCGGCAACAGTGAGAAGCATGTGGGTCGTCACATGGCGTGCAGAAATTGGCAGTTTGGTGAGCGGCTATCACAAGCTGGAGACATCATGCAGCATGGTGTGAGAGAGGTCAGAAAACAACAAGCGCCTTACAGCATCTATCCACAGTTACTTCACATAGCCATTACGAAGACTTGAGAAGCTGTTTTTGACTGGCATTCTCCTGCAGTGACCAAATGTCCTATGTCCTGAAAAAAAAAAAAAAAAACGGAGAAAAGTAGGGACGATAAAAAGCGAAACAACTGAAACATAAAAAATGAACTGGGTTCATTTGCGTGGAGGAGAACCCAATCCCTGCGTCAGGCCTGTTTTGGATCTCTGTCTCAGTGGAGCGAAAGGCTAAGTGACATCTCGCCTCATGTCTCCTGCGTGGCCTGTGTGATTCACACAATGGTGTTACATAAGCTGGACTGGCAGATCACCCCCTCATTCACCGAGCAACTCAGCGGCCAAGGGCCAGCGCGCAAAACACGCCTTCGATTAAAAGCCCATAAGCGCAAGTCCTTCGGTCGCTTTGTTCTTTTCATGTTTAGTGTGAATGTGGGGCTGTACGATATACGAGTGTCTGTGGAGCTCAGGAAAACCCAGCGGCTGGCGAGGGAGCATAATAATTGTGTAGCTACTTGTGAGGTTTTGATCACTGACGACCTCCTTTGCTGTCTCTTGGCGCCACATGGGTCACTTGATGTTCAGCTATTCTGCTAATGTCATTATGCTAATATCTTCAAGAGCCATAGTGTGGTAGTTTGTGGCTCCTTTTCTGATGGTAAGAGTCTCTGTCTCGGCCCAGAAGAGCAAAGCAAGGAGAGATTAACGCTCCCGTTTCTGAATTATGGAGCTTCCTCATCTTGTAAGTGCTAGAGCAGAAGCGGGGGTGCAGCACAACCGGTCGGTGTTTGGGAGTGGAGTCGGCCGAAACTGCAGTTATAGACAATTTATTTGGAGGATTTGCTGGCGAATGGCAGATTTTAAGGATTCTTCCGCCGTTTCTCCTCGTGTAAGCCAGAGCAAGGGAGATGAAGCATTAAAAAAGGCGAACATGTCAGTGGCACTGCTCCAGGGAAACCAGGGCCCTATAAATAATTCAAGGGCGCACAAACACAGATAGACAGGTTGTCAGTTACCAGATTTTTTTTTTGCACTCTCCCTCCTCGTCAGGAGATGCCAGAAGAGGAAACAAAAGGGGAGGAGAGACTGTTTTTGGCTTTTCTGCCGCCGGAGCTTGCTCAGACCGCGGTGGCAGACGAAGGTCGTTAATAACTGTCTGGACGACCTCCCCAGATGCAAGGCATTCTGGGAGGACAGTCAAGCAGAGGAACAAGTACCTTTCAGATCGCATCTCCTCAGAGCTTTTGACACATCTGATGAGTGTTTACTTGCAGTTTCTGTTGGTACAGCGATAGGCTGGCCTGCTTCTTTACTTTCAGCAACTACACCAGGAGATGTGAGTGGGCTTTTAGCGACCCCTCCCCTCACCCCTGCTGCCTTCACTTGAGACCGGCACAAAGTAAATACCAGGCAGACTTCAGAAGGGTAATTGGTTGGAAAGGATCTGAAGGGTCATGATACAGAGCTAGAACAAGACTTCTTGGAAAAGCACATGGATTGGTGGAGATTAGATGCCAGTGAGGGCCGAGCAGATAAGGACTGGTAGCATTTTGGTTCCATATATTGTGATAGAGGTTGAACACTTTCTAGCACTGGACATATAGTTGTATCTTACTTGGCCTGGGGTAGCTTAATAGAAACAAGTCGTTGATTTACTGTGTGAGTAACTGTAAACACACACCACTTACTTGGAGTAACTGCAGTCTTGGCAGTACATGAGAGGGTGGTGAGAGCATTCTATCATCAGTTTACCCACCCAGGCATTGCGGGTGTTTCTCCCAATTAGGACTTACTGGGACTTCAGTGGTAAATATGCTTTCCAGGCACGTGTTTTTCTGGGCTTTTGCCTGTACTATATAATCTGGGCATTTACCAAGCTAATTGTAAATGAAGGCAAGATCTTTGAAGGCAAGGAAAACTGGAATCAAGCAAGCAGAGATGGCACTGGGTGCTTCCTCCCTCCTCTTCTCTCCTTTTCCTCATTGTATTTGGGAAGCAGCCAAGGTTGGAAGGGCCCTTGCTGAGTGCGGGAGTTGGCAGGAGTTGTTTGGAAGAGAACCCCGTCAGTGGCGATGCGTGATGTGTAGTCCTGAGAGAATGGGGCTGGCTGGCTCCGCCCGCTTTCCTGCGTGGGCGGAGTCCATCACCATTGCTCACCAGGCAGTGTGCCAGCACTGACATTCATTTCTGCTACACCAGTGGTATTCTCTCTCTTTCTCTCTCTCTTTTACCCTTTCTTCATCTCTCTCTTTTTGTCTCACCTTTTATTCCTTTTATTCACTATTTTAATTATTTTACTTCTTTTTTACCTTCCATCTTTACTGTCTTTCATTCCTTTTCTCTTTCATTTGCTCTCTTTTTGCAGGCACTGTGAAAATACATATTTCTGCATGTACAATACCGTGCACGTCTATGTAGATCAATCTGAAATGACAGATGGGGCAAGTATACAGTCACTGTTCATCTTTATTTGGTGCACCTGCCCATTTCTACACTATTCTCTCAGGTCCACTAACTATAGAGGTGCATTTTATGGTCTTACATTTACAGTTTGTCGCCCATCTGTTTTTATGCAGCTCTTTATCCTTACTCCAGTCATCAATGGTCCGGACTCCCACAGGACCACCGCTGTCGTGTTTGTGTGATGGATCGTTCTCAACAGTTGAGTGACACTGACATGGAAGTGGTGTGGTAGTGTAGGTCATGCCAATAGAGATGGATCAATCCGTGCTTAAACATGGTGCCCTTGCTGCCAGCTCTATTAGACACACCTGCCTTGTTGGTACAACTTATAGAAATAACAGCTCATTTGGTGCTGCACAGTTCCTGTTAGTCATCTTCTAGTCTTCCAGTGGTCGGATTCTGGCCACAGCTCCACTGTTCCCTGGCTATTTCTTTGTTGGTAGATTATTTTTAGCCCAGCAGTGAGTTGTCCAGTGAAACTCCAGTAACACTAATGCTGGTGATCCACTCTTTGTAGCACATTTACCCACTAACGTGTTTCTAATATATAAACGTACATGAGTATGGTCCCCCGCTGAATAATACCTGGTGGCTCTGGGAGGGATCCTGACCATTGATCTGTAATTACTCAACAAAATGCATCAATATGGTAAGTCTACCTGATAATATGGACAATGGGTGTTGATGCAAGCTACAACTATCCAGTGAAGGTAGAGTATTAATTGGAATCGCGGCAGTTAAAGCCTAGCAGCATACAAACAGTTTTCCAGCATAGCTTCACCACAGGGACATACATGTATGAGTATGACTTACACATGTTATACTTCACATTTTCCACTCTGAACCCATGTCCATGGACATACATCCATGGGCTGGAGGCAAACAGCTATTAACAGCGTCCTAATAATGCAGCTTGTATCGCTAAACTAAATCAATTAGACGCGCATTGACGAATTCCACACAGAGTTCAGAGCAGGTACTGTGGATTTCCTGTCCTGGCCGAGCCTCGGCCCAAAAATACAGACAGAAGAAAATGAAAAATGTTTTAATCAATGTGATTCAGCATGAATCATCTATCTGCCGCTTCTGGTTTATGTCACTTGGCCAGCCTGGCGCTCGGTCGTGCAGGGCTGTGGCGGAGAGTTATCGCTCCCCTGGCTCGCCGCCAAGTTGAGGGCCATGACTGAGTGAGGGAAGCGTTTTGAGCTGCTGGCTGGCGACTGGCAGAAATTTGCCCCGCCGCCTTGGCCAGCAGCCAAGGGAGATAACCGCAGGGACCAGCCGGGTGTTTGTCAGTGTCAGGTGTGTGTATTTATGCCTCCAGTCTGAGCACCAGAAGAGACATCGTCGCGAGACAAGAAGTAGCCGTCGGAACGTTCCTCGCTTTGGCGTGAGATTCTCCAGAGCTCTGGCTTAAATGGTGGAGATGGGAGGTGGAACAAGCAGGATGGAGGCTGATGTTAAGTGCTCCCTGGAACGCAGGATGTCAGCCTGCTGTAAACGGTCGACTTCCTGTCGAGCCGGTGTCGGGGAGCCTTGTATTCTGTCATAATCTGTCTTCAGAAGTGAACCATTTCTCAATTGTCACTTTACACTTGCAGTGAAAAACTCCATATTCTGTACTCAAGCTTTTAGTATGTTAACATTCGGGGCACTTCTGGTCAAATGCAGGTGAAAATAATAAGTGCTTCTGTACACAGGTTTGTGCGTTTTAATGCAACATTACTGCTGTTCCATTAAAATGCATCACATGAATAGAAAGTATGCACTAAAATTTGCATAAAAGTGCTAAATATAAGTTTGTTCCCTGTAAAGGATTCTAACTTGATTGGGGGTGACTGTCTTGCTCTGCATTTTATAATGTGACCCAGCTGAGGACATTGGTGGTACATTTATTGTTATTGTGATCTAAGAAAATAATGAAAAGAACTTGAGATTAGGTATGGTACTTAACTATTTTTGCTGTTTTAATGAATTATTTTTAAATGAATGGATAGTATCCAACTGTTATAACAATAAACTATTTTGTATAGTGTCATTCATGCAAAGCATTATATTTATATAGTAGTTTGGAGACTTTTTCCTCAAGTCATCTCCGTGACCTCCTAGCACAGTTTTTAGTATCAGTAAAATGGGATTTTCCAGTATTATACTTCATACTTCATACTTCATACATTCACTTTGCATTCAACCTTATTTTTTGCTAGCAATCTCTGGTTTTATTTCTTTTATTTATCATGGTATATATTACAGTATTTTATGTTAGCATCAGGCTACTATTTGTGACTTAGGGTGGTTTTGATATTTAAAGTTTCTAAGATGTATACAAGCAGCTTACACTGCAATGTAAAAGTCAGACACCAACCTCTTATTGTTTGATTACTAATACTTTAGTGAATTCACTAACTTTACTAAATAAGGAAAACTAAAAGAATTAGCACATTTAACAAAGAATTGTACTAAAGTATTATTTCAATATTTAACTTTTCTGCTGTTTTTCACTTTAACTCACTTTAATTCTTACATTTTAAACCCATCCAGTCATGGCTGTGTTCTCCCAACAAAAGATGTTCCAAAGCTTTCACTCATATCAATCTCCCCTTGAAAGAGACTCTAATATTCACACAAGCTGCTACGCACACACACCTCAGCTGCCTTGCACATCTAAAATGGCTAAAGGAGATATTTATTTTTCAAAAACTGAAGAGGGGTTAAAAAAAAACAAAAAACTGTGACTCCTTTCAACTGTACAGGATCAGCATTCTGTACTCCGTATTTAGTACCGAGTATTTTCAGAGTACTTTCCAGAGACTTTTATTTTGACACTATATTATATTTTATATTGTTCTTGTTTCGTTTCTCTGTGTGTCTGTGCAGTCCCTGCATGAACAATTTCCTTTAAAATCAATACAATTTTGATTCTGATTCAGAAAAGACCCTCATATATGATTCAAGTCTGTGGGTCTGAAGAGATGTGCAGTCATCAAAAAGCTGTTATAATGAAAAAGAAGCAAACATTAAGGAAAATTTAAAACAGAACATCTGAGCTGTGGATTAATTTTTTTATAGTTTAATGGTTGTAAATTTGTAATTGGAATTAATTAAGGTTAGAAGCAGGAAACTTCCGAGATGGAACTTTGGAGGTTTTTAAAAGAAACTTGGGAAAGTACCCTTACAGAGCTGTGCAGAAAAACTAAAAGCAAGATTAATCTATTCAGATATTGAAATTATTTTTGAATAGATTTAAATATTTAAATAGTTTGGGCTTTTATGCACCACATTTTTTTTGTAAATGCACAATTCATACTGAAATATGAATAGACCTTCAGCAAATTGTAATGCAATTAAATTCACCTAGGTGGGCTCATAGATGCTGAAACTTCACTTTTTCAAGACTAACAGTACACCAAGTTCTTTTTTCCTACTTTGGCTTTTACTCAAATGTGCCCTTTTTCTCCACGGCTACCTTTGAGGCTGTTTGTCATTGGAACATTCTAGTCATATATTAACTAGCCCCAGGATACGAGACTGGGATACAATACTCCAGAAGCCTGCAGAGTCACACTCTCGTTTCTTTCTCTCCCGGCTTCTCAGTCTCTTTCTCATAATCTGTGCTTTTATTGGGCTCCATGACCCTTCCAAGACCTCCAATTAACATCCCAGCATAAGGTCGCTCGGAAATAAACGACCAAGGAGAAAAAGGGAGAGAGAGTTGTGTTTCCTCTCTCCTTTCTCCTCCGTGCCAGGCTAAATGTCAGGTATTTTTAGCCACGGCCAGGTCCACAGGTTTACGTCCAAGAGGGATGGGAGGGGAGGGACTGAGCTGCTCAAGACGGTGTCAGGTAAGAGCTGTGGATTAAATACTGTAGACGACGGTTTTGGCCAAAAATCAAGTCAAAATTCTTCCCTTATCCAACTGAACTCGGAAGTCAAGATATCTCTGGAGTCCAAACATTACCAGCCTGATATTGTCTAGGTTCCAGGATTCATCAGACCAGGCCACCGTCTTCCATTTCCCCGTGGTCCAGTTCTGACGTGCCTGTTGGAGGTGCCCATGCAGCGAGTTGTGATACACAGTGTGTTCTGACACCTTTCTTTCGTAGCCAGGACTAACTTTCAGCAATTTGTGCTACATTAGTTCATCTGTGGGATCAGACCAGACGAGCTTGCCCCACACATCAGTGAGGCTTGGGCACCCATGACCCTATTGGTGGTTCACCAGTTGTCCTTCTATGGACCACTTTTGGTACAAACCGTTACATACCAAGAGTACTACGCTAGATCTGCTGGATTAGAGATGCTCTGACCCAGTCGTTTATCGTCATGATTTGGTCCTAGTCAAATTCGCCAAGATGCTTCTCTTTCCTGCTTCTAATACATCAACTTCCAGAACTCTCTGTTAACTGGCTGCCTAATATTTCCTACCCCTTAACATTGAGATAATCAATATTATTAACTTCATTTCTCCATGGTTTCTGATTGAAGAACATTGTAAATCGAGTCTTCCGATGTTTCTTCTTATTCAAGAGTATTAACAGAGAATTTGTCTTTTGCTTCCGTCAAACCTTTAACTCTCTTTGTAAGACTCTACACTAGATATTTGTGCTCTCCTGTGAGAATTTGATTGTACTCAGCCACAACAGCATTACTGAGGTCAAGTACTGATGCTGGAAAATTAGTTCTGGATCACAAACACAACTCACCCCGAAGATGTTTGACGAGGTTGAGGTCCAGGCTTTGCACAGCCCAGTCAAGTTCCTCCACAAACCATTTCCGTATTGATTGTGGGTTTTTTTCCACTAGGGCACAGTCAGGCCAAAAAAACCCTTCAACGTTGGAAGTACAGTTCTCTAGCTTTAAGAGTTCCCCTCCCTGGAAAAGTGGGACAAAAACATGACAAACAGGCCCAGACCATTATTCCTCCTGCACCAAACTTCACAGCTGCTACTTTGCATGTATGACGTGTTGTTTTTCAAGCAAACCTACATTCATCTGATAGTGCCAGATAGTGAAGCATGATTCATCACTCCAGGAAATGTATTTATACCACTGCTATGTGCCTTACACCACTCCAGCCTGGCATTATGCATGCCCCCCCCACAGATCCCACTCCATAAAGCACAGAACAGTTTTCTCTGTTAACACTGCGGCAACAAAGAACAAGAGAATAGAGGAACAGGAGAACGGGGGAACGGAAGACTTGGCTGTCATCTGCAGTCCTGTTCTGTGTACCTCACAGCTGAGCTGTTGTTGCTCCTGGGTGTTTACACTTCATAGTAACACTTAATGCTGACTAGGCTGGCTCTAGTAAGGTGAAAATGCTGAACAGACTTGTTAGAAAGTAGTGTCTTATGACAATGGCATGTCAGCCGTTTTTTGTGAAGACTGAATTATGGTGTACTTGATTTCTGGCTCCTGTTAGCTATGGATAGGGCTGAAACAATCATAACACGTTCATTTTGAGGGGAGTTCACATACTTGTGGTAAAAACAAGGTCTACATAGAAGAAAGGGAACACATCTGCAGTGGCTAGTGCCATGACAAGACAAACTGCCCATGCAGTGAAAGCTTGACGGGGCGTGTTCGTGGAACAGCTGTTCTTTGCCTAGACTACTTGTCAGAGCCTCCTCTGAACTCTTAATGACTTAATGATTAGCTGATTAGCTCAATCAGGTGTGGTACAGCAGGGAAGCCCTCTTTTACCATTCATTTTCCATTCGTTTATCTTGCAGTTTCCCACTCTATTCTCATTTAACACAGAGAAGTAATGCAGACAGAAATCCTTCATTAGCCAGGAATGATAAGTCTCTTGGTAAGTTATATACAGTCACCAAGCGTAAGATGTTTCAACTAATTTCCTGTTCTTTTCATTAGAAAATCAACAAAGCTTAATATCTTGTGTGTAGTTAAAATGACACGGAAGGTTCATCCTGCCCTATAATTTAAGTCTGAATGATGGCAGCATCAACAACATCTAGCATATGCCTCCAAGTGTTCCTGACACTTCCTGAAGCGCGTGTTCTTTACAGATGTCCGTCCCGTGTGTCAGGCAAGGTGACATTGGTCCTGTGCTTTCTGCTGATCTGGCCACATTCACCCCGCTCTGCACACGTCGAGTGCCTCGGCTCTGACGGTCTGCTCGTTCTCGCCGAGGAAACAGTGAGACGCCGCAGAGATGCAAATCAAATCAGAGGACGAGAATAGATGCGGCCAAACCGCTCCCACCGATCAATTTTCCCCCAACATCGACAACAGACTATTTATGTGCTCCTTCTCCTGCATTGCAATTAACCTTTTGTCTCACTCAGTTTCACTTACAAATGATTCTCTGTGAATAAACCTGTGAATAAATGTGCTGCCTGGCCGAGGTAATTGCGTATTGATACAGAGGCCGCAGTTGATCTTGGACGCATTCCGAGACTGTGTGCATATGCCAGTGTTTATTCTCCTCTCTGACGAACAGCACATGTCATTTTTCATCCCAGAGAACCAACGGCGCCGCTGACCGCTGCCCTTGTCGCCGGCTGGAGCCGCAGGGTGGAGGGTGAGAGATCGGGCAACGGGTCAAGGTGACCCTACGATGCTTCCGGTCACTTCTAGACGTCCGGAAGCTCCATGTGGGTCAAGGTGACTCCATAGTGCTTCTGGTCACATCCAGAAACTCCAAAACCACGGTGCACTGGGCACTCATGCATAGTACAATATGTGTCCAGGCGATGTTATTTTTATGAACATTTTCAGCGTGCATCTTCCCCATTCCAAACTTATCTGTCCTTTTTTTCTAGCCCAGTACACGGACTCAGCTTCCCCACAGACTGACTAGGACAGCGCCGTTCCCCCTGTGGCCACATGACACTCAGTTAATCAGCAAAAGGCAGACATGGCATCCGAGCCCCATCTTTCTGATAAGGGGCTAATTGAAGCACTGCCATCAAGCAGAGGTCATCTGTTCCCCCTCGTCCACTAAAGGGGGCTCTCCCACCCGCCCTGTATGTCCACATCAGCTCTGTTACGGCTGAGGGGCCTGGAGCAGCGAGATTTATCTGGGTGTTTGTTGGCTCTGGCCAGGCTTCACTCACGCAGCGCGTTTCTTACTGCGGTGCTGGTGTTTACCTCTTTTACCGCTCTCCTCTTCATGAGCCTGCTGGGGGCTTTGGGCTTCCCCATTTGGGCCATAAATGACTGAAAGCTTTCTATCCATTTTTCTCCTCTGGTCGCTATCCAATTCCTCTTTCTCTCCCTCTCTCTCTCTCTCTCTCTCTCTCTCTCTCTCTCTCTCTCTCTCTATCCCTCTCTCGCCCTCCGTCTTCCCTGTGAAGCACTTATCACTCAGCGCATGGTAAAAGCTAATTACACTAACAGCACCTGCGGGATCCATTTTTTGGTCTGACACTTTGAGGAGTCACGGAGTCATTAGGCCCGGTGATTCATGGCAACTCTTCAAATCTGGTACGGGTGCAGGGAATTTTCCTCCCCCGGTCACTCATCTCAAAACTGGGCGCTGCGGGTAAAAGGCCCGTGGTGCTGTATTTATTTCATGACCCGCTCCGTCAGAAACATATCTTTTCACTCTCCACAGACCAAACGCACGCGGTAAGTGATATATGGCCGGCTGCTCTGACCGCACGCTTCAGCTCCCTGCGAACGCTGAAGATTTAGTTTGATTTTAATGATGCAATAATAAACAGTAAAAGGATTAAGCAGCAAAGTTTATTATTAGCTGCTGCTATTTAATCCCTCCGCCCATTTTATCGTCTGTTCCAAACGACTTTGCTCGAGGGAGACTCCAGGATGTTTATTAATTGCCGGCACCAGGTAAACAGTTCTCCAGCAGATAAATTAGTTGGCAGAAATAGTAAACAAACCACCCATCCCTAAGCTTGTTAGCCACTCCCGGTGTCGGACTAATTAAAGCAGACTCCCACACCTTAGTGTGTGGAAAGTGCGGGGCGATGGGGGGCGTTGGCGGAGGATGAGGCGGAGGATGGATTTTTTTTCAATGTAGAACCTTTGCATTACACTTTTAAAGAATGTTTATTGTGCAATGCCTTATAAGAACTGTTTTTGGTTCCATAATTTCAATCAATGTTCTTTGGAGAACTGTATGGGAAATGAGATAATCTTCACGTAATCTTCACTCCTTTAGAAGGTTCTTCACATGCATTAGACATGTTTTCTATGGTTCTTCTTGAATGTCACTCACAGATCCCTTTGTGGAATCTTTTTTAGGAGTGGAGGAATAAGGTTCTTTACACACCAAAAAAGGGTTCTTTTAAAAAGCGTAAGTTGAAAGCTTTGGAGGGAAACCATTAGTTTCTTCACGTCGCAGCTATAGACCCCCAACCCCCAGCTTCCTTTGTCCTTCAGAGAGAGACTGATAAGAAAATCAATGAGCCTTTATTAACCCACTCGTGCAGCAGCGAGGAGAGAGAGGGAAGTGTAAGGGTTTTGCAGTTTTATTTCTTCGTAAAGATTTAGTTATTTGAGTATACAAATGACACTATGAAAATAAACATGGAATACAGAAAATAAAAATAAAAAAACAACAACAAATAAGATCAACCTAAAATAAGAAAACAGAATTGGCACAGTGGGTAGCACTGTTGCCTCACACCTCCAGGGTTGGGGGTTTGAATCCGGGTCCTGGCCCGTGTGTGTGTGTGTGTGTGTGTGTGTGTGTGTGTATGTTCTCCTCGTGGTGGTGCGAGTTTCCTCCAGGGTCTCCGGGTTTCTCCCACAGTCCAAAGACATGCAGTCAGGTGAACTGAGGATTCTAAATTGACCTTAGATGTGTGTGTGTGTGTGTGTGAGTCCCTGCCTCGAGCCTGTAGACCTTGGGCTAGGCTCCGGGAACCCACAACTGTAGTGAGGATTTAGCGGTTACAGAAAATGAATGAAAACATGGATACAATGTGTAAAGTAAAACCTGTTAAATAATAAAAAAGAAAGTTAATAAACAGAAACACAGATGGCATTAAGTAATGTTTTTCATAGCTTCGGGACACAATTGACGAAAGTGACATTACTGCATCTTTACCGCTCAGCAGGTCATCGCAGGGTTCTTGAAGGTAAATAGTTGACAGGGCAGAGACACAGCTCGGCCTCACCCCATTAAGGATTTAGTATATATGGAGCAGAACCTTAAAATCTATTCTAAGTGTTACAGGAAGCCAGTGCAGACGAGTTCAACCTGGACTAATGCATTCTCTCCTCTTAGTGCTGGTTAAGGAGTTTTGGATGTCGGGGCAGGTGAAAGTACATTAAAGTGATCAGTCATTTCAACATCTTTTTGATTTAGAAGTGCTTGTGCATTAGCTGTGTTTAAATAAAGAGTTTTTCCTCCACTTGTTAATGCGAGAAGTTTCTGCTTCCAGAGCAGACCATCAACAGTTTAATAAAAAAAAAAAAAATTACCGATGTAAGATTATAAAAATGCTGCCAGCAACGTACCTTCCACTGTGGGTGGGTTTACATGGTGATGGGCTCTAATCCAGGACCTGATACTGGACGTCATCCCCCCACAGTGCTGCAGCAGACGTACTGTAAAGTTCTGAAGGCTTGTCCGAAGTTCTCTGGACTGATTCATGTTTCTAGGTTAGAACTGGACAGTCTGCTGCAGCGCCACCTTAAGGCAGACCAATGGTGCAGATCTAGTAAACACTAAAGACAAAGACAAAGAATAAAGACTGTTGCAATTTTTGTATTTTAGAAATTGGTAACACTTTATTTGAAGGGGTCTACATAAGGGTGACATGTAGCTGTCATAAGAATGACATGACACATGTCATGCACATTAATGACACATTATTGATGTTTATGACTGTTGTCATAATGTGTCATTCGGCTTGACATTAGCCAAGATGACATTGTGTGTAACCCATTTAACAATAATGTCAAGTTGTCATTACAACATCATACCAAACACCTTGCATT
>JBBPCX010000018.1:20239496-20252272 GCA_037974365.1 Hydrocynus forskahlii | reverse complement strand
GTGTGTGTGTGTGTGTGTGTGTGTGTGAGAGAGAGAGAGAGAGAGAGAGAGAGAGAGAGAGAGAAAGAGAGAGAGAGAATGAACTGCGTAGGTGGACTAAGAGAATTTGCAGATCACAGATTGTGCTGTGGTCCTGTCCAGGTGTGTGTGCTGGTCAGGGGAAGTGTGAGAGAGAGAGAGAGAGAGAGTGTGTGTGTGTGTGTGTGTGTGTGTGTATAACTGTGTGCGTATAAAAGAAACATGCCCCTCTGCATCATGCAGAAACACAGCCTGAGTAAAGCTAACAGTGATCTAAACGAGTCTCCTGTAAGTGTTGCACTGCAGTTACACTGCTGACGAGAAATCAAAGTGATGCAGAGCTTACTGATCTCTCTCTCTCTCTCTCTCTCTCTCTCTCTCTCTCGCTCTCTCTTTCACTCTCTCTCTCTCTCTCACTCTCTCTGTCTCTTTCTCCCTCCCTCTCTCTCTCTGTCTCTCTCTCTCCCTCACTCTCACACTCTCTTTCTCTCTCTCTCTCTCTCTCTCTCTCTCTCTGTCTCTCTCTCGCTGACAGTGTCTCTCGTCCAGACCTGGGTTTGAGTTATAAAGTATTCTGGCTCGCTGTAGTGGTGCATGTCTTCAGCCCAGCTCGAGACAGACTGCATAGCTGGCCCAGCGCCAATATCCACCTGGTGGGTCCACAAATTAAAGTGTGTGTGTGAGTGTGTGTGTGAGTGTGTGTGTGTGTGTGTGTGTGTGTGTGTGTGCGCGAGTGTGTGTGAGGTGAGCAGGAAGCAGTTACCTGCAGTGAAACAAAAGCTGCAGTGTGCTCGGGCCGTGTGTAAAAATGGCCATGCGCCTACGGGGAATGACGAATATTAATTCACCCTCCAGACTCTTCTCCAGCATTGTGTTGTTTTAAAGTGGTAGTTTGTTTAAAACCACGCATTCAGAATGATCTCTTTCCTCCAGTCCACTGACCAGCCGAGACACGTCCATAAAACCAGACATACATAACAACCCATCCCGAAACCACACCGATAAAAAATAAATACATATTCCAAAAAATGCCATAAAGATATCACACAACTGACCATTTGGAGGATACATCAGGTTCCTGCAAAAGAAAATAAACTGTATTGCAGCACATCCATTTAGATGCATTCTATTTTTAATCAAAATGTAATACTTCTCATATTGTCCAGGATCACATTTTATGTAAATATTATTGAAAGTCTGAGTACGGCTAGTAAAATTGAGCAAACTTGTCTGCATCATTCATGGCGTCAGTTTTTGCCAGTTCACCCTGCAGCTTTTCTTACATTGCATGTATTTGCTCTTAAACACTCTTATCTGTTTAAACACAAACTAAAAACGTACACCCCAACTGCCTCTGTAAACACCCTTTATTTATTATATACTGCACATTCTATATCCTGCTGATGCTATTATTTATTTATTGAAGTCTACCTCAGTATGTATTAACTGAAGTCTAAATCAGTATTTATTAACTGAAGTCTCCATCAGTATATATTAACTGAAGTCTACCTCAGTATTTATTAATTGAAATCTACCTCAGTATTTATTAACTGATGTCTACCTCTGTATTTATTAATTGAAATCTACCTCAGTATATATTAACTGAATTCTCCCTCAGTATTTATTAATTGAAGTCTACCTCAGTATTTATTAACTGAATTCTACCTCTGTATTCATTAATTGAAGTCTACCTCAGTATTTATTAATTGAAATCTACCTCAGTATATATTAACTGATGGCTACCTCAGTATTTAACTGAAGTCTACCTCAGTATGTATTAACAGAAGTCTACGTCAGTATTTACGAACTGAAGTCTACCTCAGTATTTATTAATTGAAATCTACCTCAATATATATTAATTGAAGACTACCTCAGTATTTATTACCTGAATTCTACCTCAGTATTCATTAATTGAAGTCTACCTCAGTATTTATTAACTGATGGCTGCCTCAGTATTTATTAACTGATGGCTACCTCAGTATTTATTAACTGAATTCTACCTCAGTATTTATTAACTGATGGCTACCTCAGTATTTATTAACTGATGGCTGCCTCAGTATTTATTAACTGATGGCTACATCAGTATTTATTAACTGAATTCTACCTCAGTATTTATTAACTGATGGCTACCTCAGTATTTATTAACTGAATTCTACCTCAGTATTTTTTAATTGAAGTCTACCTCAGTATTTATTAACTGAAGTCTTCCTCAGTATGTATTAACAGAAGTTTACCTCAGTATTTATTAACTGAAGTCTACCTCAGTATTTATTAACTGATGTCTACCTCAATATTTATTAATTGAAATCTACCTCAGTATTTATTAATTGAAGTCTACCTCAGTATTTATTAACTGAATTCTACCTCAGTATATATTAACTGAAGTCTCCCTCAGTATTTATTAATTGAAGTCTACCTCAGTATATATTAACTTAAGTCTCCCTCGGTATTTATTAGCTGAAGTCTCCCTCAGTATTTATTAACTGAAGTCTACCTCATTATTTACTAACTGAATTCTACCTCAGTATGTATTTATTGGACTCTACCACATTATTTATTCATTGAAGCCTACCTTAATATTTATTAACTGAAGTCCACCTCAGTATTTATTAACTGAAGTCTACCTCAGTATTTATTAACTGAAATCTACCTCAGTATATATTAACTGAAGTCTCCCTCAGTATTTATTAATTGAAGTCTACCTCAGTATATATTAACTTAAGTCTCCCTCGGTATTTATTAGCTGAAGTCTACCTCAGTATTTATTAACTGAAGTCTACCTCAGTATTTATTAACTGAAATCTACCTCAGTATTTATTAACTGAAAGCTACCTCAGTATTTATTAACTGAAGTCTACCTCAGTATTTATTCACTGAATTCTACCTCAGTATTTATTCATTGAACTTTACCTCAGTGTTTAGTCATTGAACTCTACCTCAGTATTTATTCATTGAACTCTACCTCAGTATTCATTAACTGATGTCTACCTCAGTATGTATTAACTGAAGTCTACCTCAGTATGTATTAACTCATGCCTACCTCAGTATTTATTAATTGCAGTCTACCTCAGTATTTATTCATTGAAGTCTATCTCAGTATGTATTCATTGAAGTCTACAACAGTATTTATTAACTGAATTCTACCTCAGTATGTATTAACTGATGTCTACCTCATTATTTATTCACTGAAGTCTATCTCAGTATTTGCTAGTATTCGGTGTATTAGTTGGTGTAGTGTGTAACATCGCTGTGGGGTTCGATTCCTACCCTGGGGGAAAACCCACACTACACCTTGGGCAAGATTCCTAACACTACATTCACCTGCATCTGTGATACACAAAAATTATAAGTCGCTTTAGATGAAAATGTCTGACGAATGATGTAATAACTGAAATTCACTCAAATCTTTCACTCAAACCGGAGCCGTAACTGCACGATATGTTGTTTAGTTGTTCTTGTGTTTTTATTGCTCTCTGTCTCTCTCTGTGCTCTGTGCTCTTGTGTAGTCTTGTGTTGTTTCTGTTTTTGTTCTTTTGTGTTGCATCATGGTCCTGGAGGAACGCTGTTTTGTTTCACTGTGAAGTGTGTAGATGGCTGAAATGACAGTAGGGATGCGTAACAAGGGAACAGCTTCCTCCCCCAGGCCATCAGACTTCTAAATCAGAACTGAATAATAAACTGTATATCACACACACACACACACACACACACACACACACACAGCGCACACACACTGCAACGAGCTGCTTCTTTCTCCCAATCACACAGTACACACTCAACTGTTCCGCATGAGGAAAGAAAAAACGATTCCAGGACTGTCCCTGTAAATACACTGTGTTTATTATATTCTGTACTTTTTTATTGCTGTTTCTATTTATGTAATTGTCACAATAATTATTTATTGCTGTGTACATCATTTTCTGCATAATTTGCAGTTTTTTGCTCACTTAACTTGTCTGCTGCTGGAATACAAAATGGCACAATACTGGATTCACTCACACTAGTGCTGTTACCGCTCCTGTCCACTGTCTGTCTTCTTATCCTGTAAATTACTGAACTGTTGCTCTGGTGCTTCTCTCTCACAGTCCTGTCCTGCCTGCAGTCTTGTGGTGTTCTGTCCTTGTTCTTTGTTGCACTGTGGTCCTGCAGTTGTGTTATTGTTCTGTGTAGATGGTTGAAATGACAATAAGCTCGCACTTGAGGTCCCTCTCTGCTTGAATACTTCATCACACTCTGGCCTTGAAACATGCTGAATTTTTAGGCAATCTCAAACAGACTCACTCATGCATTTCTTGGCACTGCGTTACTGCCTGCTATCTATAAAAATGGAGAGTTTGCTCAGTGCTGATTGGTGTACATATGCCCCAGTTACCTGCTAGCCACACAACTAAATGAACTGAAAGAGTGTAAAACCTCCAAACTCTCGCTATAAGTAAATCTGCACCGGAGTCCCAGTTTAGCTGCAGTTCCACACTTCTGGGCGTTTTACTCTTTCCACGTCTAAGATGCCTGCATCCTGACCCTCGATGACCTCAGTGGACTAAAATATTTCCCTCATGTTTGGTGACCTTTGCCTCCACTGTCAGTTTAACGCGACTGTCAAACGTGTCAAAAATCGTGATGTGCCATCACATTCCAGAGAGTGAATCACTTTCTCCAGAACCCACTGGCGCAGTCGGTTAGAGCGGAGTCCCCACAGACCTCATTATACTCTGCTCTCCTATTTACACTTGTACTTAAAATCTTTTGCTTTTGTCTTTCTCCCACGATGATCATTATTTTGCAAAGCCCACTCTGCCCTTCTTTGATCCGATGAGAGCTGACGAGATGACGGAGGGCGGTTACGTGTTCTTATACCATCTAAATCCCGCCATCCAATTAAATGCAGTTCAGCTCTGGTCCAGGAGGACTTTACCTGCTGGATTCTGGGGGTGTCAGTTTTTTCAGAATTGGACATCAACGAAAGTAAATGTTTGACTTTTGATTTTTTTTTTTTTTCACCATCAAATGACATCAAGTTCCAGAAAAATGTATTTGAGCAGAGGACTAAGGTCCTCCTGCACCAGCGCCGGACACTCATTACATAGCATCTTTACAAAAGTGTCCAAAAGCAGCTTTCCAGAGGCTCCGATCCCACAGAGAGTGTCACTAAAAGAGACGTTGCCAGAAAAAAGAGCACGAGGAGGAAACACTGAGAGGAACCGAATCTTAAAATAGAAAACCCCTTAGAGCTTGGAGAAGAAACACTGAGAGGAACCGAAAAACCCTTAAAAGCATTAAGAAAGCCTTCGACACATCTTTACTGATGTTCCTGCTGGACAAACCTGCACCGCTAGAAAACCTGCACCAACCTTGACAGGCATTACTTGGCTTATGAACAGACATATAAATATTTAAAAAAAACTAAGTTCCTCGAATGTTTACATTGATTGTTTTTGTAAATGTAATGAACCAGCGTGCCATAATTATTTCTCTCTCATAGCTCATTGGACCATTAGACATTTTGCAAATTCTACATTTTTAATTAACACCACATTTGCATTTGTGAGTAGAAGGAAAAAAGGTTATATTAGGCAAAATGTTTTGTCTCATTTTTGAAGACTGAAAAATGGGAAAACGCTCAGAATTCCAAACCAACCGTGAATACCTAAAAAAAAAACTTACCGAATGTAAATAAAACTACTTGCATAGCAAAATCCGTACATAGGTTTGAACAGAAGTTGCATTTGAATGGTAAAGGAAACCCAAAAGCAATATTCAGTTCCAACTAATTACCACTAAGATACACACATTTCAGAATCTGTATGTCTCTGTAGGAGACTGTAATGGATGCCTGTATTTGACCCTGTATTTCCTGACTTTAACTGCAACAGTTATGACTACACCCAGCCCCGGAATCCCTCCTTTAATATACTGAACTTTGGATCAATGAACCATCAGAGTACGCTCATTTTTATTTCAGATGTTTACATGATGGATTAAACATGATCCTAGCCATATGCGAGGCTGTCCACACATACACACACGACGGCTCTCAGATCCCAGTAGGAGGCAATCGTCTAAATGAGCTCTGAATTTCAACCCCAGAGCCTCACTCTCTGTTTGATATGCCGAGAGCCTTCTCCTGCTCCCCTCCAGCATTTTTCCTCCCCCAGCCTCTGCTCGTTCGGTTGCTTGTGCCATTATCATATTCATTACCTGTCTGATTGGGGAACATGCATGCTGAGTTGACATATGTGCCCGCTAGCCAGTTGCCTGGTCTCGGGAGGGAAAGGTTGCACTTCACTACTGCCGGCAAATACATTTCGTAGAAAGGCAAAATTGGTTCTGAGAAGCCACTGATATATATAGAACGGAGGCTCGAAAGACGGGGAGGGGTTCAGTCATGAAGGTCTGACAACACAATATATAAAGTAAAGCAGAGAGAGGGTTGTAAAGTAAGACAAAGTGAGTGACAGGGATGGAGGGAATAGGGATATTATTCACGGTGGGTGGCGAACTGTGACTAGGCCCTCAGTTCAAGGCACAAATACTGAAATATGGTCAAAAATCGGGAAAAAAAAACAAACCCCTATTGGACTTCAGTGGCACTGCATGTGACTCTTTTGGACATTTTAGATTAAATATCTTGAACATGTAAAAGACATCAAATGCTTCATATGAAACAGACATATTTACAGACAAGCTACCTTACAAGTTGCGTTTCTAGAGCGACTCCTTCAGTAAAGAGTCCTGTCAAAGACTTTTGCTGTTTACATTCTGTCAGAACCCTTTGGGTCAGGCTATGGCTCGTATTTAGAATGGAGTATGTCACACCTCCAGAGGACCCAGAGTGACATTCTACCAGACAGAACTGCTCCCACCTATCCCACCCACGGCTGGTTGATTCCACTGTCACTTCCATGTCGGTGGTTGATCTGACGTGTTCATTCTAGTACATTGAGGTCTGACCAGTGGGGACACACAGCTACATCGAACTACATACCAAAATCTGAATGGGTGTTTGATGAATTTTACTTTGTGGTTTCCAGAAGACATTTATTAATGAAATAAGAGTAGTAGTGGGGCTCACGAGGCAGGATTCATACATTAACTTTGGGATGAGGGTGAAACACTATGACAACCGTATCCTCTCCAGGGTGAGTGAAGTTCAGGATTTGGAGGTGAGGTCAGGAGTCCAAGACAAGTCCAAAGAGGTTAGAGTCCGAGGTTTGATTCCGAGTCAAGACTGAATCCAGATGAGAGAGTTAAGACCAAGAGAGTTCGTCTCTGATAGTAGAGGAACAGTCCACCATATTTTGTTTGGTTACCATGTGTTACTAGATGGGTTTTGAAATAATTCAGCCAGCTTTGTCAACCCATGCGAGTTCTTTCATTTTGTCTTTTGTTTCCATTTGCCATGGTGGCCGTGGAAAGATACATTAATGGCAGAAACACTGTTTTTTTAAAGGCCACGGAAATCAGTCGAGACCAACTAGAATATTGGGTGAGACCGAATTCCAAGATCACAATGAGTCAAGTCAAGTCAAGTAGGTTTTTATTGTCATTTCTACCATATACACAGTACACAGTAAAAACGAAACAACGTTCCTCCAGGACCATGGTGCAACACAAGAGCAGAACAGAACAGCACAGAACAGAACACAAGTGCAAACAGGCCAGAACACAAGAGCAACAATACAACTTAACAAGACAAGACAACGTTCAGTGCAAATTGACAATGGCTACATTCAGGGTAAATACAGTATTGACCGGTACTGTATTCAAGCAGCAGAGATGTGCAAAGGATGCAGAACAGAGTTTACACGTGCAAAAAAGTGCAGGACATCAATAAATATGTGCAATTAGAGCGGCAATAAATTCCAAGACACGTCTGAGACCACAGAAGACCTTACGAAGAGTACAGAGACTGGACTCAAGCACCACGGCCCAGAGACGAGCTTCTGACCAATCGTGGAGTGCCTTTCTTTTTTCTCTCTTTCTGATGTTTGTTGCGTAAATTACTTATAAAAATATTACTTTTTCAGTGGAGGAAACAAATCACGCTATATAGACATCAAGCATACAAAGTGCTTATTACCCCAATAAGCACTAACAGTGGTGACTGTGGTGACAGCATTGTTTGTACCATTACAAATGCTTTACTTTCTCTTTCTGTATATTTGCATTGCGTTACTCAGCATCATCTCCTTTCCCTTCTTTGAAAACAAGCTGTTTTGCTCCTCCTTGTTCTTCATGAACACACACAAGAATTCGTCACAGCTTGTGTATTTCTATCTGAATTGACAGAGAATGTTGTCATAAAAAGAAATTAAATCTAGCTGTATTTGTTTTGTAATCCTGAAAATGAGTCAAGAGCCATGTTCAGGTTAAAGTTGCTCCGTGAGACCTGATGTAGCTTTATTGATCTCCAGAATATTCCTAAAGTGTGAAAACAACTGTCCTGCTAACTAGCCCCAAAACACATCATTATTTATCTCCAAGATAAAACCACCTGTCCTATTAATGAGCCCAAAATACAGCCTTAATCATCTCTGTATCTAATCACAGCCCTATTGTTCTCATTAGCAAATAAAATTTGTTAATCTGTGCTGGCCTCTTGGAGGCTTCGGTCCAAAGGGATTTAATTTAGGTTTCCCACCGTGCTCCTTCCTCCATTCGGCTGTGCTAAACACCTTTTCTTCCTCGTTCGAGGAGAAAATCTATCAAGATTTCTATTTTTATAGTGGTGATAAATGAAACCTGTGCTGGACCCAAAGGTCAGGGCTTGGAAAGAAGGTGGAATCTGTTTCCTGGGCTGGGATGTTGTATTGGGAATCAGCAGTATTTACAGACATCCCACTGCTTCTTTGTATTGAGAAGGAAATAGTTACTCATTGATATGAAGTACTTTAACTGCGATATGAAATCTGGCATGTCAGAGCTGACATTTGCAGATTGTGGCTGAAGGCAAATGACTTTCATTCAGTGCTGGAGCCGCATCTTGTTCAGGCTATTTAGTTACATAATGGGTCTAGAACAATCAATTACATGAACTTTCCAACTATGCTGGCACACACTTGCTTCGACAAATAATGGTTCCTGGATGGCTCTTGGAGCAGATGCATGGTTCTTGGACAAGCATTCGATTGGTGTAGAACCTTCATCTTCAAGAACAGTCATCTGGAGCTTCTTCACACTCAAACATCTCATTTTCTTGAAGAATTATCCAAAACTTCTTTAAGGAACCAGAGGTCAGTCTTCTGACACCTTCATTTTTTCAGCATGGGATTTCCCAGACACTGTAGTCAATAAGGCACAAAAGAATGTCTCCCAGGTAATTAGGCCAGCCAAAGCGAAAGAGTGATGTCCCGGTGAAGAGATGTTAACTCGTTCAGTGTGTTTGACGAAGACTCGGAGTGAGACTTATAGGTGCTTCCTGGGAGAGCTAGTGAATTCACATAATGAATGGATGGGCAGACTGATTGATTTTTTAAAAATGTCTGAGTGCCAGGAGCCCCAGCGCGGTCTCTGTTCAGCCACGAAGAATGTTAAATAGTAAATTGCCGGGCTTCTTCAAGCGGCAAGACTAAACTCGACAACCTTTGGCATTTCCACAAAAAGCCAATCTTTTCTCTTTAATTGTCCATTGGGTCCATCAGGGGAGACAGTGCTGGGGAATCAGAGCTTCTGTGACCCCTGAGACTCCGTGGATGGCTATATTTACCACAGCCAGCGTCTGATATTTCACAATCTTTAGCCGCGTTTGCCTTTCACCCACATGCTCATTACCAGAGGATGTAAATCATATATGACTTTTTATCAAATACCAAGTCAGGGTTTGTGTAATAGTTTCCGCGCAGCTACAGAGAGACACGTTGGGATGGATGAAAGATAAGAGAAAGGGGGTATATCTTTCCTTTCTGTTTAAATTTTGATATGCTGTCCCTCTCCCACTCCAGGGCTTGTCAGAGAAATGATCTTGCTTGGCTGAGCTCCACTCGGTTCTGTCCAGTCCGCGGGCTCTATGGAAAATTCACCAGGGTTTTGGGGTAAGACGTTCCTTCATTCACTCGTTCCCCTGGTCTCCTTTAGAGAAAAAGAAATAAGCCTCGTCTACCTGGAACTCTTTGTTCCTTCACTTTTTTCACTAAAACAATATTTTATTCTCTGATCTAAGCGCATTGATTATATTAACAAAAGTATCAGTATCAAAGAAAAGCTTGGTATGTTGGTTTCAGCATCCCTATCCCAGTATTGTAGCATTTGCACACATTAGTACAGTGTATTTTTTTAAATAATTTAGAATCTATACAGCCATATTAAATATAAAGCCACATACAGTTTAGTTGTGGTGAGTCCTGCATGTTAAAATATATTAATATGAGAAAGGCTTTGTTCAGACAGAATGGAAAACAACTGTAAAACAGAAGTTGTACTATAATACGTTAGAGTCCAGGACAGCAGTTCAGTAGAATTTTCTGGACAAATGGTTTGACTCGACGTCACCGAACGTGTGTTGTGAGCAATTGGTCCTCACTTCTGAAACTTCAGTTATTCACTAAAGTTGTTATTTACTCTCACATTTGTCCCATAATGTACTCCAGAAATCCTTCCTAAGCCTTTCATCACTCGCTGCAGAGTTCAGGCGCAGACTGTGTGTGTTGTGTTGTCTCGAACACCCCCAGGAGCTTCTTCCAGCGTTTTTCTCTGGCTTTCGGCTCGCGGTGTGTTTCTCATTCCTGAGCCTCGACAGGCCGCTGTTAGTCGTAATTCATTCAGTCATAAAATCACCTCCGCTGTTAGTTAGAGTGCAAAAGGAGAAATATGGCGGTATAATTCCCTCCACCGCTGCAATTATGAGGGCACTGGAGGTGAACCCCCACAGTTATCTCCTCACGCTCAGGCGTTCTCTCAGGCTCTTCGAGGGGAGATAGGAAGACCCCCACATTTTCTTTCAGCATGCTAAATTGAAAGCAGACCCTTTTTGCCCTCACGCTCGTCTGACCTCACGCATTCGCCTGGGTGAAAGGGTGGGAACGAAACTGCCGCATCAAGTAGTCATGAAGACGAGGAGAGGACGTGGAAGGATAACACCCAGAGACGGGTGACCAGGGGGCCCAGGGCAAAGAGCAGCTTCATTTCTGTCCACTCAGCCTCTGTTAAACATGGAAGACCTCCTCAGCCGGCTCTGAGAGCCGAAGCGCCCGATATTGTCCTTGAGTTTAGACTGCTGAGTGGTATCCAGCCCCCGTCCTGGACTCTGTCTGCCTTCAGCGTAATTTACGCTGATGACACTAGGGACCACATCCCATCTCAGGGGTCCTCAGTGTTTTCAAGGCTTTATTATAACTAGGAAGCATAACTGAAAAAAAGTACAATATTCTGCATACCACTGCATTGTGTGCCTGTCACAAACGGATGCACTTTAGTTTAGATCAGTCCTGTGTCTTTTTATTTGGACATTTAGTCATTCGTTCATTTTCGGCAACTAATGAATCATTATTCGGGTCGCGGGCGCCTGAGGCCCACCCCGGGGCCAATGGACGCGAAGCTTTATTTGGACATCTTTATTAATAATTATATTATATCATATATGATGCAGGTAAAATAGATGTTTTGATCCTTACTTATGATCAACTTTCTATGACTTCAGAGGCCATTAGAGGCCCACTCTGAACTACAACCACCTCCTCCACTAATCTGGAGCTTCATGAGCGCAAGGTTTTATCCCAGCAAAGCAGAAGCACACCTGAAGACGGAGCCCAACTGAATAACCAGGTGGAATCACCCTTTCTTCTGCTTGACTGGAAGCTTAAAGCCACACCAGCCTTTCATAGACAAGAACACTTCGCCCTTTTTTCCAAGCTGAACCATGTACAAACCAAACCATACATCAGTGTTCTCATTACTGTAAATACACACAGAAGCCACATCGGACATCAACAGACCCCAAGGATCCCTGGCATGCAAAGCTACACTGACGATTCCTGACAAAACAGTTCAATAACTAACCTGAAAGACCTTTCCCAAGCAGAGAAACACTGAGATCTGCAAGGCAGGAGAACTCCAGGACCCGGATTGGGAACCAGTTCCAAAAAAGAAATCACAGTCAGTTTCAACTACACATAGATCATCAAGGAGAAGACAATAAAAAGGTATTAGTGGTGTTGGCTGAGTGACTGGAACACAGTGTGGATCTGGTGCCTCATACTAAAGTCAAGCCCTGCTGTCTAATAGAAGTGTTTGATTCATGAACTGATTAAGCGGCGCCGGAGGGGGAGCGGCCGGGCCTGCTGTGGCTCTCTCATGCAGGTGTGATTTACTGCATCCTGTGGCTTTTTCCTTCCAAATATGCAACCCACACACTCCCTACTGCTGAAATTGTGTTTACTGCTATTTTTTTGTGAAGCACTTTTCATAGTCGGCATTGTCCCAAAGAGGCTTTAGTCAGGGCTTGTCCAAGAAACCGAATAACATTTACAGCGAGGCAAGTCTCAAAAGGCACGGGGAAAATCTCTGGAGAGACAACGCGCTGATTACAGCATTATGTACACTATAAGGACAAAAGTGTTGGGACACCTGACCATTACACCTCTAATGACAGTGCATTCAGATCCATAGACTTTAATCTGGAGTTGGTCCCCCTTTGCAGCTCTAACAGCTTCCACTCTTCTTGGAAGACTTTCCACGAGATGTTGGAGTTTCTGTGTGAATTTGTGTCCATTCATTCTGTAGAGCATTTATGAGGTCAGACACTGATGTTGGACAAGAAGGTC
>JBBPCX010000018.1:20208310-20220539 GCA_037974365.1 Hydrocynus forskahlii | reverse complement strand
GTGTGTGCTTGTGTGTGTGTGTGTGTGTGTGTGTGTGTGTGTGTGTGGTGTGTGTGCTTGTGTGTGTGTGTGTGTGGTGTGTGTGCTTGTGTGTATGTGTGTGTGTGTGTGTGTGTGTGTGTGTGTGTGTGTGGTGTGTGTGCTTGTGTGTGTGTGTGTTCAAACGCTACTTTAGAGTCACGACCGTTGATGTGAGTGACCGTGTGTGTTGTGTGTTGAGTGTTTGCTTCATAATGAAAGGTTGCAGTCAAACAAACAAATGAGGAAACAATCAGTCATGATCATTGCTAGTGTCATCTTTGGCACTGAGCTTACAACAGACCCCCCCTCTTTGTCTTTATACTGCTGGATATGACTGAAAACAATTATTTCAGGAGCATAAAATGTATTAATAAGAAAATAAGTGGCCACAACTGTAGTCTATCTTAGAAATACAATCACAGGCACCATAGGGTGACACTGACCTGATCCTGCTAGGACCGGACAGTGAGAAGCCCAAACTCTTTTTACTAGGGGGGTAATGATACATCAAAATATATGACAATGCAAAAATGGGACAGTATCCATCCAGGAGAACAAACATTCTGTTATGATATTTGATGTAACTGGATTGTTTAGTGTTCAACCAAGGCCAGTCAACAGCCCAGTCCGGCACATTCACATCACACACAGTCTGGTCTCATTAGGAAACTGTACCTGAACCAAATAAGTTGTTATTCTTCATTCACTTTCCTTCTAAATATTGAATCTTCAGTCTAACTTCGTTGAAAAAATTGAGAGTTTATCACTCCATGAGTCCTGAGGCATCTGTCAAAACCAAACTCTAAGTGGACTGTCCGCCCCTGATTTCTACTATGGGGGAAATGGCTCAAACATTAATTACACTACTAATGATCAAATCATTTAAGTGCTTGGTCATGATCATTATTACAATCTACATTAATGGTGATTAATGATGATCAAGCATTTCTTTTCCAATGTATCTATTTGTCTGTTTCTACGGCTATATCAAGTATTCCCTTTCTTTCTTCATGTCAGAAGAATTGACAAAGGAAACAAACAAGTAAACAAAAACAAACGAGTATGTAAACAGGTCAGTGATCTGTCTGAGGCTCCATCATAGCGAGCGGCTGTTTAATGTGTTCGGCATCACGTCGCCCTGATCCACCAGGACCAGGACCATGAGCGCGTTCTCCTCGATATCTGAAGATGTTTCTGAGCGTAATGGGGCGAGTCTCGTCTCTGTGTTTGGTGTAATGTTCGGTGGTTTGAGGACGCGCTCCTCTCGGTTCCTTATTGTGACGTGTTGTGATGGCGGTCATGTCATTATGGCTGTAATTAATCTCGGTCTGCTGTTCTCTGCGGGGCCAGCGTGGGAAGCTTAAGGCGATGCTGCATCGGAACCAACCAGCTCCACTGGCCCGGTCTGGATCCAGCTCCACAGGCCCGGTCTAGACCCAACTCCACAGGCCTGGTCTAGATCCAGCTGGAGCACAAAGCCACAGCAGAGTTACTCCTGTGCAGAAATAAATAATGATTTTTAAGTCTGTGCAGAAGATTAGTGCGTGAATAAGGGCCAGGAGGTCCGGAGGATCAGGGGATGAAGGGAAGTGGCCTTGAGAGCTTTCTGCTCTAATTAATTGAATCAATTGCCTGTAATAAATGTAATTTCCCTTTGATTTGATTCTAGTCTTTAAGATGCATAAGATCACTTTCATTTCGTCCCGCCGTGGAAAGCCGGGTTATTTTGTGGGCACACTCGGAATATTACCCGCTACTCTAAATGTGTGTGTGAGTGTGTGTGTTGAGGGATCCTCCCCACTAGAACCCAGTGCGGGTTCTGTGTGTGATGAAGGTTCTCCGGCCGGCTGTGAGTGGCGGATGTTAAACGAGTGTCCGGCTGTAATAACAGGCTGTAATTCACTGTAATAGAACGGTAATGAAACACCTTTTCGCCCGAATGTCACGTGACCTCTACGCTGTCCCACCCACTTGAGAATAAAATGAGGGGCTCAGGTGACCCTGCAACGCGGCAGAATGCGACTGGCGCATCGTCGCAGGATGTCTGGTTAAAGAAACGCAGATTCTGGTCCCGCGCTATATTTAGCCACTGACCGGCGGCAGAAGGAATATCTCAGAAATGTGTGGATGACAGGACGTCGTGCACCCAGAGGTTATGAAGTGACATCCCGATGTGTTTGTCCCTGAATCGCTGCGATATGCACACACATACACACACACACACACGCACGCACACACACACACGCGTCAGGTTGTTTAAAGGGTGACTTGTCAACCATGTTTAAGCAAGAAATTTAAGACTGGGAAACATCAGCTGTCTGCCTCGCTTCACCTCGACTGGTTTCTCCTTCGGTGGAGACCTGCCTGCACTGTGTAACAGGGGTGATTAGTTACATCACAGGAAATTAAAGCTATTTTTGTCAGTATGTGGTGTTTTCTTCTGTTTTCAGGTCAGTAAGTGGCATGACCTTGTGAAGCAAGAGTTCTCGGTTTATGTTCTTGGAAAAGGTTCCTAACTGGTTTTTGCCTTGAATGGCTGTAAGGACGTACGCCCAGAAGTGTCCACCTGGACATGTCTTCTAATTTTCAGCTTGGTTTTTAAATACGTGGTGATGCAGGGGTTTTTAATTTTTAGTTACGGAAACCAAATATAAAAAAAAAAATAATAATATATAACTAGATTTGATCTTTTCTATTAAAAAACACGAGAATTTAGAAAACAGAATGATTAATCCGAACAGTAAATGACTTTATGAGCATACCAATGTCATTTGGAAGTGTGTATATATATATATATATATATATATATATATATACAGGTCACTTCACCCCTACTGTAAATGTAAGCATCTTTTTAGTGTATTTTTTTTACTGGTCATCTAACTTTGCTGGGCCACGTCTCAGTACGGACGCAGGTGTTGCCATGATCTCCAAAGCGTTTCACTCTGACTGGCCACAAAGCGATAACAAACCAAGACGTACGAAGAACGGCACCACGTGTGGCTGCGCTTCTCTGGGTTTCCATTTCATAATTCCCTTTATAATAATATTTTCCATTAAAGTGGAATATAAAGTTTGTTGACGTCTGGTTGTTGGAGTTATTTACATTTATACACATCGTGAACATGTTTCCAGTTCGTCAATAAAGGGTCGATTACGAAGGTTTCTGTGTTTCTGTAATATGTAACATGTGCATTTCTTGGCTGCAAAAACAGCTCCTTAAAGAACCCTCCAACGAAGGTTCTCAAAGGTTCTCGGGCCTCCTGTGCTGGACTGAAGAAAAAAACTGAGGATCTGTTTGGGAATTGCTGCTTTAGAGTTAGAAAAGTTTCCGATTTGTTCTCAGGAGTGCAGCTGAGAGTTTTCTGCGTGAGTGTCGGGCGGAGGTTTGTTTACTGACTCCGAAATGTTTGGTTGGGAACCGTAAATAACGTGAGCGTTCTCTCGTGTTGGCTTGAACGTCTGGCTACGAAGGAACTGGGACATTCCTGAGGTTTTCCATGAGGTCTGGGTCTCACGTCTGAAATGGCAAACAAAGGCCATGTGGCCGAGAACCCTGGAGGTTCACGCAGGAACAGCACTGACCCGGGACCAGTTCCTGACCTCTGTATTTTAATAAATATGCCACTGTGGTGAAGATCAAGTGTGTTGCTGATAGCCTTGTACATGTTTGACCTTCCTGATCCCCACCTCAGCACTCCGACAGGAAGAACTCTTGTGTCAGTGTCTCTCAGTGACGGGCGGTCTGTCAGGCAGGGTTATTGCTGGCATCCACATGACGGCGGGATGTCCAAGGCCTTAATTAGCCTGGTGCTGTGCTACGAGGAACCTCCACCTTCTGAAGGACAGAACCGTTTGTCGTACTTTGCGGATTTAAGGCGACACTGCCTCGGTTTAAATGCACTGGAACCCAAAACCTCATCCTCTGGAAACCATGCCAGAGGATTTCCATGCAGATGGACCCGGATACCTGGAAAGCTGCTTTGTTACAATGCCTGTTGTTAAAATCACTAAACAAATTAAATTGAAGTAAACCGAATGTGCGCTGACCTGACTGAACAGTCGTCAGCCTTCTGTGTGTGTGGGAGGCGTTTCTTCAGTTATTCCAGTGCCTCCGCTAAACAGTTTATCTTTATTAGGAGCCGGTATAAATACTGGAAGGAGGAGAGGGTGAGAATGTTTTCACGTTATGCTCTCTGGCCCTTTGGCACAATAAGTCCATTAAGAGTCCGAGTGTATTTGTAATTCTGGAGATCTCTGCGGTCAAACTGAAGGACGTCCAAGAGAGTAGAATCTGTTTCTGCTCTATTGGCAGGTAATGCTCTGAACTGCTCTTGCATATTTTTAGATGGTTTGATCCACTCAGATGGTCCTGATTTTAATAATAATAAGAAGACTACGAATAAGAATAGTTGTCTTAATATATTTTTCTTATTTTTGTTGCTGTTTGTTGTTCCTCTTCTTAATATAATTTTCTTCTTATTATTACTATAATTACAACAATTTTGAACAAAAGTCTTGGTTTGTGCGTTGGAAGGTGACTACAGTGTGCCCTGAAAAATCCTGAAGGGATCCAAAGTAAACTGGAGGCCGCAGCGCCACTTTCAAGCCATAAATCTTCGGCTTCTTTAGAAGGACTGGCTAAATTACTCCCAGATCACTTCATTCAGACGAGCAGGAAGTGCCTATTTTCGTTCACGGCTAACCTTTGACAGATGCTTGTGAATGGTTCAGGTTTACAATAACTTCTACCAGATGTGTCACAGGCTCTCAATGAAGCAAGCAGAGCTTTCTTTCAGAGGTTCTTGCTCATGCGAGGAACCCCCACCTCCACCACTTGATGCAGCACGAATTTCCGAGTTTAGAGAGCGGCCGCTGCCATCGCCAGGCCCTCCAGGATTGGCTAATTGCCTCTGCCATGCCCGCCTGCAAGCGAAAGTGAGTCGGATTTCTGCATTATTTGTTGCAGTAAATAACCATGAAAATCAATGGTGCATGAACAATTAGCCGGCCTGTTTTTTATCGTTTTTATTTCTCGGTGGTGTCTGATTCCTGGAAACCTCCACCACCTTGGTGGGTGTAAACAGTTTGATGAGGATCTTCACAGAAGGGCTGAAGTTTTCACAAAGATAAAAAGTGATTTAAGGCAACATCTTATACCCACAGTACCATTATCTTCTAGTACCATTACGTTCCAGTCGTTGGTGTGATGATTTACACACGAATGAATGGAGTTTAGAACCTCCTCTCCAGCCCACCGGTATATCTGGCCAGATCAGCAGCTCACAATAAAATCCTCTCTGAAAAGCACGTATTGCTAAAAAGCCAAGAGTGTTACACAAACAAGGCCCTCTTTGAAAGTGTATCTACGTCTTTAGGAGGGAATTTATCCGTTGAGTCCGTAGAATGTATCTGTGGTGCTCTCAGACATGCCGGCTATCACTCCAGCGAGTCTTTGCCTAGTTATAAACTGACAGACGGGGTGGACTGGCTTGCTTGTCTATTCATGGCTCAGGCAGCTTTTGATCTTCTCCCTCTTTGGAAATCGGGTGTATTTCTGGTTCCCTGTGAAGGTGGAGTGATCCGCCTGTACAGGGAGGGGAGAATAGAGCATAAGGAGATTGAAGAGGAATGATAATGAAATAAGAAAGCGCTGTTGGGAAAATGAACCATCTTGTCAAATATAAGCAGCTCACATGTAGTTGATGGATACAGAGCACATAAGGGGGAAGCGGAGACGTCTTTTTCTTCTGAGTCGGAGGAGCACGTGAAAGCTGGAGGTGATGCTGTCGGCCCCCAAGAATGCCGAGACGTTTCCCTGTCACCGGAGCCCAGCTCAGCGTGGGGTTATCACGCTCTCGTGAGATGATGGATTATCACTGTAATCGCACCTTCACAAGAGGATACATCCTTATCGAGGGTGACTCATGCACGTCGAGCTCAAATCTGTTTATTCAGCAGCGTCTCACCGACGTTCGACATAAGCACCTTCAGAGCAAGACAGCACTGATGTTCTAACACACATGGAAGCCATTCCCACCTCTCCCTTGCTGCTACACTCTCTCTCTGTCTCTCTCTTGTGTTTCTCTTTGCTTTACACGCAAGAGGCCTCATCGGCCTGCGAGGATATTAAACCCAGATGGTCCTGTGTTTTGGCTGCTTTGTGTTTTCCTAGCAGAGGCACAGAGTGACTCAAAGCCAGGTATTCTGTCACAACAAGCGCGCTGGTTCAGCCCGAGGCCTTGAGGCCGAGCGCTTGTTTTCTCGTGTTTGTGATTAATCGGAGGAGCAGGTCCCTGTTTTCCCCCAGTGCTTGTTGAAATGAAGAGCACAGACTGATTATACTTTGACAAATACCATTTCTGTCATTCCTCAACATGTAGATGTCCCTGCAGAGAGGTCTTTTAGTTTGCACCTCCTTCCTTTTTCCCTCTTCTGGGAGATCAAGACCCTGAAGAGAAGAGGAAACATTTGTCCATTTAGACACGTGCTGTCTTTCAGTTCGACGCAGTCTATTAGCTCCCCTTGCAGTCGGTTGTGTTAGGTGTTCTGATCCCGTGCGCTGTCCCGTCTCTGTCCATCAGCTGCCTGACTCTCGAGGTAACCTTCAGCAGGGGTTCTACCCCACTGCTCATCCCGAAGCCCACTAGTCCTTCACTGACTCAGATTCAAAGGAAAGGCTAAGGGGCCGAAGTTTCAACCTTGAAGGGCCAAATAACACCATTTTCTTTGGTGGTAGAGGTTTTTGAACCTTGCAGTTCCATTTAGGCAGGAAAGAGCGTAGCCTTGAGCTAAACCAGAGTAATCTCGTTCCACTTTCTAACATACCCTGGGTGGGGTAACGGTCGTGGTTTACACTAGTCCATGTTGTTATTTTCCACTGTTTATTTGATCTTTACGGATTTGTAATGGCCAGTGTTTTTGTTATTACTTATTCCTTAAGTTCACCAGTTTCTGGGAGCTTTTTTGCTCATCAAAGTTTAATGACCAAAACTGTGAAGAGTGTGTCTGGAATGCATGTTAAGTGGTATATTTACACCCTGGTTAAACATTTTCTGTTTTGTCTGCTGGCAGATGGTTTGGCTGAAGAATGGCTTAATTATCAAAAGGCAGTGACAGACGTTTTTCAAATTCGCACCAGAGGAAGAGGCTGTAAATCGGATGCTTGCAGTCTTGCGATTAACTCTCACGTGTCTGATTAAACCAGTCCGCAGTGCATCAGCGTAACGGAGTGCCTCAACCTTTAGGCCAGCTGTCCATTGCCGGCACTCGCTCAAGCGGTTTGTTTGCACAGAAGATTAAAGCGTTCGGTCAGGTGCTTTTTGTCATCACGAAACTACTTCTCTCCTCTTTTTCCTCCCCCCGGCTCCGCTCTCTGGAAACTGTTCCAGAACAGATGGCGCTGCCACCTTTGTTTTTTACGAGTCGTTAGACTTGACTTGTTGATGAAATGGAGACTTTCTGCCACCCTGGCCATGCAGATGTGTATCTTTACGGTTTAATGGATCATCCCTGTTGCTGCCACACCTCTTGGCCTTCCTTGTTGTTTTTCCCTTAAAAAGGAGCAGAGGCATCCTGAAGGGCTCCTTAAGGGTCCGGCGTGTCAGACCCCGACGCAGACGGTACGGTGTGGCGTTGCTAAGAGGGAGGTGAACTGGAGGCCATTCGGTCGTTATCTTGCGTGATAGAAATGCACAGGCTCTGGCCTAACGAGTTCTGCCAGGCGTACTGCACCTTTGGGAGAAGCACATTAATTTCATCCTCTTCCTGAGTTCTGAGCTTGCAGCCGTATTTGGCGCAGATGCTGCCATTTTCCCAGCAGACACTCCATTGTTTAGTCATAAGCCCTTCCCTCTGCATTCCTCTCTGGCTCCTTCGCCTCATCCCTCATTCAGAATTGCTTTTGTGGTTAAACCTTGAGAAGACCGGAGGCAGAGCCAACAAACACATACCATTTTTGTTTTTTGTTTTTTTTGACTGGTGTGTTTTGGCGTTTAGGTTATCCAAAAGTCCACCAATTTTTCAAGGTACTCATGGAGAATACTCAGCTTTTTTAGAGCTGGAGTGCTGTGGGTTTTGTCATTTCGTCAACAGACAATTAGCATGCCGCTCATAATTTCCTGCCGTATTTCACAAGCGGTTTGCACTCGATTGGAAAAGCGTGCATAATTCCACACTCCCTGTCATTTTAAGAGGGAATGGGATGGGGAGTGCTCATATTTGGCATAGCTCGCAGTCTTTTGTTCTGGAGCTGCTTTGGATGAAAAATTGGCTCCGTCCACAAAATAAGTGGCATTAAATTATGCACTAAGACCGGCCAAACCTTAAACCATGCTTTAACTAGGACACAGTAGGACTCCAAAGCTCTTAGGACTTGATATATTGTTTTTGCAGCCCTCATAATACTTAGTTCCTGTTGTTCACAGGCATGGCATTATATATTTAAGGCAGTGCACAACAGGGAGTGAACCTTGGCCTTGAAAGCTGCACGCCTTGCTGGTCGCACGGATGTCGAAAGGGCAGCCACTTTCGCAGTGGGTTAACCCCTCTTCTTGGATGCTCTTCTGACATTGAGCGATGCAGAGCTTTCGGATACTCGCTAGCTTTGTGCTAATGAGGCAATTAAACCCACCCTAGCGTGCTGCAGAGGGGCAGTGTGGGAGGGAGAGGCTGAGTCTGCTGTCTCAGCAAACAGCAGCCCGGAGAGGCCGGGAATGGCCTCGGAATACAGAAGAGGGTTCTGCTGGGTGCCGCGTGCTGTTAGTTGCCCCCTCTGTGTTTCTGCATGAGCCTCGCTGCCGCCTGCACTCGCTTCAGGCTGGAGCTCGCTGACCCCCAGCCGGCCGTGCTATTACAGCTAATCTAATGTAGCACATTTGGCAGGTTCTCCTTTTCATTAGAGCTGATGTGTGCTGCAGTGAAACCAGCGTCGTGTGTCTGGCGGAAGTGGTTAGCTGCATATATGGACCAAACCCTGGAGGCATAATGCATCATGGACACACTAATTGAACAAGATGATACCCTCTAGGAAACTCTGAATATTTTATAACTTTTTATTTGAGTTTGTCCGAAGCAGATGCCTTGTGGATGCTTATCTATAGCTTAAGTTCGACTGAGTGTTAATATTTCCTCTACATTAAGTATGTCGATCTCGTTGAAGTTTCAAAAAGTCCACTGCCCCGTTCATACCATTCATTGGTGGAAATGAAGCTTTTCAATTTCAGCTTGTTTTCAAATACTAGCAAAACCAACACATTTACATATCTCATTATTCAGCCTACAGCAGTTAGCCCCACCCACCCATTTAGCCCCGCCTCATGCTGCCTTATGAATGAGCTTTAATACAGGGCAGCCAATCAGAAAAGAGATCATTCAAATATATTAACCTTAAAGGCACAGAGCCAGCCTGTTCGATTCCAGTGGATAAACAGAGTTTGGAAAATTGTGTGCGTTATATTTTTGGTACACAAACCCATGGGAATGTGATGGAAAAATGGAATAGAGAAGGAAAATGTCGAACATGGGCAGTTTAAAAACATCTTGGTGAATCCGGGTGTGGTTTAAGGGAACTATTGGTCGTCGTTCACAGTCCCTTCTGGCTGAGCAGAGCTTAGCTACTTAGCTGCAGGCAGTTTTTTGGCTCGTGTACTTGGCCGTTCTTGAGTGTCCGACCCAGGTAAACTGGAGCGAGGCTGCTGAAGAGCCTCGGCTTAGCTGCGATTGTTTACCGCATCCTCGCTCTCCTCTGACCATGATTTATTCATCTGGCGGCTCGGCCTCGCCACACTTCAGAGACCGGCCTTAGCCACAGGTACACGCGAGCGAGCGTCCCACATGTTGATTGTACAACAGAAACTTTTTGCAGGCTTTTTGTATTGTTAGCGCTCCGGCTCTCCTCTGGAGGAAAGCGCCACTCATGTCTTTCTCATCCCCCACCATGTTCTTCTCTGGCAAACAAAGCAAGGTGAGGCTGAGAGAGAGGGAGAGAGAGAGAGAAAAAGAGAGGGAGAGAGAGAGAGAAAAAGAGAGGGAGAGAGAGAGAGAAAGGCGGAGATTTGCGAGAAACGATTGGAATTGTGTTCCCACGTTTGCACAGCAATGGCGTTTGACAAAGGGGTCCTTCGGCCCAATTAAATTAGAGTGACATCAATTACGGCACTTCCTCCACCAGTGGCCTGACTCATGGCCCCATCACCCGAGGAGGGGGAACACATTAGGGGCGGCAGGCTAATGTGTTTAAGGGAGGCACAATTAAAAGGAGCGCCGTCCCGATAACGACAGGCTTAGAGCTGCTCAGAGGGATTAACGGGCGTAGCTGCCCGTCTTCAAACGGTGGGCTTATCCAGGTTCTCTGTTTCGCTTCTGAGAGGAACGAGCGGCTGACGTTCCGCAGAGCGCGGTGGGACCGGGCCTCATTGGCCGCACGCAGGTGTAGCGTGTGCAGTTAGAGGACGGCAGGATGAGACAGGAGATCCGTAGGAGATCCCAGTGGAGCTGAATGGTATTGGCAAAATGTCACATTGTGATAATTTACAGTTTCGCTGATATGTGGTGTGGTGGCCACGGGGGGGGGTTTGGGTGATAGACTGTTCCCAAACAGAGCACGAGTTTAGCACAGAGCGATATATTAGACATTTTAACACACACTGGTAAAGCCCTGACTTAATGAGGGACTAGTCTGTGTTACTCTGGTTCTTCACAGCTGGAACTCATCTGCAACATCTGGGATTGGACAAAATTAGAGCTGGGTGAGGTCCTATCTGTATCTGTACCATATTCTGCAAACTTTAGTCCACAGTTTCTATTTATTTACACAGTTTGTCATGTTGAGAAAAAAGTGAAACATAAACTATAATTTTTCTTTGGCCAAATTTCAGAATAATTGAACATACTGTGCATTTAAACATGTGTCCTTATTTTCTCTTTGAAAATCTATGAAAAACATAATTTGACCAGGGGTATCCCAACGTTTGAATTGTAGATACCAAAACTTAGGAAACTGCATTAAAAACTTAATATGTACTGAGAAACTGTCAAAGATCTAGTCATGTCAAACTGTCATTTTTAGTCAGTGAAGTTCACACTAAAAACCTTCTACGTGATCACTTTCCTCTCTTTATCCCTTAGAATTAAACTTGTTATGATTATTAGTGTGTATTGTAGACATATATGTAAATTAGAGGTCAGCGAGCGTTCTGTTTGGTTTGATGGCACTGCCTGGAGTGTTTTTCCATAAAAAGCAAAAATCAGAAATGGCTAATCTGCTAAAGTTTCCATCTTTAGTTTGTTGGAGCGTTCGTTTGTAAAATTATAAAATCTGGAACAACGTGTCTCTGACGCTCCAGACACAAGCTAACAGGTTAGTCCCGAACATGCTACACATGCGTTAGCATGCTAATCAGAGTACAGAGCCAGGCTATAGCGTTAGATAATGGACTCGACTCTCACAGCCCAAATGTAAATGAGCTCTTATCTAATTGGCTGCTTGTATTGTGGAAGACACTGGAATTTCAGCAACCCCTCTTGGACGTCTGGGTCCTCTGGAAGGTTGAAATGACACCTTTTAGCCGCATCATTTCAGACGTTTGTCCCAGAGGATTAGACTCGGGAGCGGAGGTCCATCGACTCGTTCCCACGTCCGATCCAGGGAGGGGTTTATAAGCAGAGTAATCTGTGTTTGTCCGAGTCTCTCGCTGTGTACCTCTTCCACTTCACAATCGATCCGAGTGTAATTTGTTTTCTTTGCCTGTGCTTGCTTGAGTCTACCTTCTCACCAGGCCTGTATGTGTGTGTGTGTGTGTGTGTGTCAGGGTGTATTTCTGTCTATAGGGAAACGGGCTGTCTGATCGAATCCACACATTACAGAGAAAAGCTGTGTGTAATTAGCCTTTGTCTCTTTTTCGTCTCGCACCCTGGAGACTGATATATATATCACTGCCTTGATCGTTGGGTCATGTGACCCGGATCAATACCCAGAGATCAGCTCTTCTCTTGTGTGACAGGAGCGATCTGGACGGAGATGTTTCCTTTTTTGGGTCACCTGGAGGGCACAGAGACCAGGACTCGGAAAAATGCCAACGTTTGAAATGCCCCCGAGAGAGAGAGAGAGAGAGAGAGAGAGAGAGAGAGAGAGAGAGAGAGAGAGAGACAGAAAAACAGAGAGAGAAAGAGAGAGAGAGAAAGACACAAAGAGAGAGACAGAGAGAGA
>JBBPCX010000018.1:20182629-20194487 GCA_037974365.1 Hydrocynus forskahlii | reverse complement strand
ATATGTGTGTGTGAGTGTATGTATATATATGTATACAGTTTAGTCACATCCATTCATACTGAAGTTCTCAAGAGTTTCAGTCCCCACGATGCTGCAGATTATTTACATATATCAGTCTTAAAGGCAAAGCAACAGAAACCCACACAGCTGTCGAAAATGAAACAGAAGAAAAATGTGGAATATGAGCCGTTTTAAAACACTTTGACCAATCAGTTTCTTTAACGATTAATTGGTCAAAAATAATTTTAGTTTTGTAGTATTACATGAAGATCTTGATTCATCACAACATACAGTAACTCACCAGGAACTGTGATTGGTCACCCTGTCAGAAACCCTGTGATTGGTTAGATGCTCGTTTGCATATTGTACCCTCCTGTGATATCAGTATTGCAGAAACTGATATTGTGATAATGATTAACAGGTGACATATTATGCAGCCTTCATCCATTTGCTTCATTTGCTTTGGAATGTCATTGTGATACCCATTTTGCTACCATTTTACCTTCTCGAGCGCCCACCCAGCACTTTTCAAAACATGGATGTGACCAGCACTACTCTTGTGCTGGCTCTTGGCAAACACATTGTTAAAAGAAATGCATTGCTTTACTTTGGTTGCGTATGGGGATGTGTGAGCATTTCTGGGTGATTTAAATTATTTTTAAAACTTCAGTTTGTGGAGAACAGTCATAAACTCCCTCTCCCTCTCTCTCTCAGGGTTTGTCTCAATGTCTAGTGAAGTTTTCTTGATCCCTGCTGCCCACAGAAGCAACTCTGTAGGTAAGGACAATTAGAAAGCACTCATATCTTACATTTTTTACATCATTACATCAGGTCGCCTTCTGAAATTTGTGGGGAGGAAAACAGGATCATGGGTCGATATTATTTTACCCCTTCCGCTATTTCTACATAGCCAGGTAATGCAGGTAAAAGTTACATTTTAATGGAAGTTTATGGTGAAACAAGGATATCTTGGAAATGATATATGATTAAAAGTTTCTATCATGTGAAATTAACATGAATCAGAGTGAAGTTAAAAAAAGGTTTATATTTCAGGTTGACTTAAAAACCCAAATGGTGCAGTGACCAAGCCCGTCCCACCCCTCAGGAGGAAAAACACTGATCCTAAAATGTGCAAATCAGTTCACCAGCTTGGAACAAATGGAGCAAAATCAACTTTTTTTTTAAGTTTGTGGGAGTTTGAATGGTGTGTTTGGGTTTATGTGTGTGTATGTGGAGAGACTGTGTGTGTGTATGTGGGGAGAGAAAATGTGAGCGAAAGTTTGTCTGAATCGGTTCCGCAGCGCTGCATTTGTGCTGTGCTCTGCGTCTCGCGAGAGCAACAAGTGAGGGAGGGAGGAGAGGAGGAGAGTCCACAGGAGAGGGAGAAAGTGGAGAGAAAAAGCAGCAGCTCGTCTCACCCTGCAGAATGGCCTGGAGGCTTTGAGCTTTGAGCCTCAGTGCTGTGCTGCACCACCATGCTGACTTACACACACAGCTCCAGAGGAAAGCAGCTTTAACTCTTCTGCTCACTCCGGAGGGGACACGCACACACAGGACAGAGAAGGTACGCTCACTCTCTCAGCTGCCCTTTAACGCTGCATGACTCTGCCTGATGGACTCTTAGGACTGTTTAAGGACATTTTATAAACTGGGCTCAAGTGTGTGTAGTGGTTAAAATTGGCCGTGCTGGATGAACTCATGTAGAGCTGAAGTTTCTCCTGCTGCGTTCAGTCTGTTGCACTTCTCTGGGAATTCAGCACTTCTGATTTTTTTGCCGTGGGCAGCAGTCCTTGGCCATCTGCAGACACTTTTCCTTTTTTGCTACAAGGGGGGAAAAACTCCTTCATCTCTTTTTCAGCTCAGAAGTATTTAATCGCAGTTCACTGACTGGTTTAAAACTTTTGTTTGCTTGCTTTCCTTCCAGATCTGTCCCAGATTGGCCTCTGCCCACGGGAGCTGCTCCTACCCCAGGGGTTCTGCGGTCTCAGATCAGGTTTTTATAAAGTGGATTGGCTGCATTTGGAGAGGAGCAGTGAGGCAGAATGTGGCTGCTAAAGTTTGCTGTGGGACTCACAGCAGCACTCTGTGTCGTGTGTGGAGAAACCAAGACTGAGAAATCTGCGGAGCCGCGGGTCAGCAGGTCCAAGCGCCGTGGTGGGGGACAAGATGCCCTTAAAGGGTAACGACTGGCCATAACTGTTAATGATCACATAAAAAAAAACACCTGCAGCATTCATATAAACCCAGCTGCACCCAAAAGAACACAGTAAAGAGTTAATTTGACAGTCAAGAGTGGTTAACTGGTGGTCACCAGTTAATGCTATTTCTGATCGTGTTGCATAAAAGGTGGCATAATTGCATGTATTGATCTTAAAAGACAGAATGTACCTTATTCAGGTCTGAGAGTTTTTAAAAACATGCACTTTTACTGTTAAGTATAAGGTCATAAATGTTGAGACCAATGAAAAATATATTTTAGTAATCCCTTCCATTGATGCAGCTTTCACACACTCAAGGTCACTTTGCATTTACTTTGCAAGTAAAGTTTATTCAGTTATGCTGTTCTTGCATGCAGTCAACTCCCTTTTTGTTACAGTAAATGCATGTATATATTTAGCAATGTGGTGTTCAGTGTTGTGTAATTTTTAATTTTTTTGTGAGTGCCTAAAATTCTCATTAAGTGATTAATAGGATATTTTTTATTTTTTGGCAAGATTTTGATTTAGTTGTCACATAATGGTAGTTGTACCCAATACAGCAACAGGACTAAACATTCAGAAGATACGTTTATGAGTGCCTATTTCCTTTCACACAGAGACAGGGTAAGGGAGGCAGGATGGGGGAGTTGTCTTGATGCTGGCCCACATTCGTATCCTGTGGTTTGAGGAGCGATACAGGGGTCCAAGCGCTGAACTTGCCTCATAAATTGCTATTCAGCTTTTCAACTATTCACATTTTCTTGTACTGGTCTGCACTGGGTCTTTTAGCCACAGTGTGTTAAATTGTGATGCCTTGGGAGATGATGATGATGAAAGTAGTGAAGTGGTTATCATGGTCCATCCCTTTGGCGTTGTTTGAAGGCACTATAAAACTGAACTATTTACATGTATATCCATCTACAGGGGTGTAACCTTGGTTAGAAGGAGTGTTTCGGCTTGGACTACTTTTTATCTACTTTTTACTTTTAATCAGTAAAAAAAAGGTTGGAAATGGACATGTCAGAATAAACTATGACCTAGAGAAGACAAGTGAACTTCAGGGAATAAACAAAATACAAAACAAATGTAGAATGTGGGTTCTTTAATAAAACAGAGCATTAAGACATTGTAAACATTGTTATTGTATAAATAGGGATTTGCGCAAAGCCTCAGGGGTGTTGCTGCTTAAGGATAATTATGACTCACTTATTTAGAGCAATAAGAGATTCCACTACCACACACATCATTTTTTTAATTACCCACATTGTAACCGGTGGCTGTACAAATTTAGGCAAATTTTCTTTCACATTCAGTTTCCCTACAAAATGTGTATTGAAAAGTGATTTCCTGGAGCTGTTTGAAAGTGATTTCCTGATTAAATCATGTTTACTATCCTTTTCCTCCAGACCCAATGTGTGTGGCTCACGACATCAAACCTATTGCTGCCCTGGCTGGAAGACTCTGACTGCTGGCAACCAGTGCATCGTCCGTAAGTGTCAAACTTCTGTTATTTCTTTAACTAATCATAGACACTTCCTGCAGACTTAGTGGACAAGAGTTTACCCTGAAGAAAGCACTGTACACAGCATGCTTTACACTGCGCTGTAAATGTTTATTGTCCGCACAGCTGTGGCACATTTCCCGCCCAAAGTGCCTGACCCTTCTCTGCTTTTAACATTACCCTAATGACAGCTCAACATGGGCAGTTTGACTTCAGCTTTTGGTATGGATCCATCATCAGTATTATTGTTTTTTCCTGTAGCGCTGAATAGAGAGCTGTTGTAACTGCGTACCTCAGGAAGACTGTTGTGGGCTTTGTGTTCTGTGATTGCGCATTGGCCAGCAGCCTGCTTTTAACAGGGGTGATGATATTGTTTAGCAATTGAAACTGAGGAAGTGGAGGTCATGCTCCACATCACGGCTGATTGACTGGAGAGTGCCAGCCAGTCTCGCAGAAAGAGGCTCGCTTTCCTCTGCTCTCCAAAGCAGCCTCAGGCAAGATGATTCTGTAAGCACATACAGCTCACAGCATGTCTCTGTGTTTAGTAGAGTGGAACTCTTGAAACAATGTTACCACAATACTTGAGCAACAGTATGATTTTAATGTGATTATAAAGATTTGTCTACTGTTTTTTCAAATAAAGAGATTCTGAGTTCTATTGATATTGAGATTTCTAATACTTTTTGTCCCCTCATTTGTCTCCCGTTTTCCCTCCAGCGATCTGCCGCAGTTCATGTGGAGATGGATTCTGCTCCAGACCAAACATGTGCACCTGCCCAAATGGACAGATTGCTCCATCCTGTGGCTCCAAGTCAGGTACCAAACCTGCCCCCTGGCTCTGGAGTTTGTGTGTGTTCAACACATGTGGTGGAGCAGCTGAGTGGGGCAGAGTGTTTATGTTCTCCTTGTCAGAGTGTTTGTCAGAACCATGTTTCTGGCAGAAACTCTCTTTGTCAAGTTAAAGTAGTGTCCAATCTCTAGTCCAGCCTGACACATGATGTCATATGTGAAGTCATTTCTCAACCGTTGTCCATCTCTTCTTTGTGTAAGTTGAGGGCCCAGACCACTTAAAAAGCACTTTAAACCCTGGGGAACTCTGGTTCTTGAGTGCTAGAGTCCTGCATAGTTTTATGAGTTTACACACTTCTTTCAACTCAGCAATTGAGAATTAGTTTTCTTAGTAACGGCTAAGCAACATTACCACTCAGTGTAAGGTTCCACTTGTGAAGACTTTGATAATTAGTCATTAAATTAGGGGAAATAGATGTTACACTCCAAATCTTGTAGGGCTTGTAAGTGTGTGTAGGGATGCACATTGATATTGGAATCATATCAGCAAATAATTGTTTAAAAAGTTATCAGCATTGGCATCTATATTGTAGTTGTACATAAATAACGTAAAACAGGTAAGAGAAATCATTTGCACACTGAATATTACTGCTACACCTGTACCAACGTAACAGTTAAAAAACTATAAAATTAAATAAAGCTATTGACCTAAAAAAACATTGACCATTGGCCAACTAACACTACGTGCAAATTCACAGTCTGTGCACCTCTAGTGTGTGTTTTGGTAGCAGCAGATCAGCATCTGCCCATAGTTGAAAGAGTGGTGCATCGCTACTAATTTGCATGAGTGTAAAAGAGTCTTTCTTTTTGCAGTCCAACACTGTAACATTCGATGCATGAATGGTGGAACTTGTGCAGAGGACAACTGCCTGTGTCAGAAAGGCTACACAGGAACTCACTGTGGCCAGCGTAAGGAGCCTCTTTTGTTGATGCTACATTTAACCAAATTATTACATAATTGCATACATAATAATATCTTACTTGTTTAACATATTATGTTACTCATAATGTATTTAGGTAATTTTCACTGTTATCATTACTTTATCATGCCTGTATTGTCAGTACAGTTATTAACATATTTGTCTGCACTGTACTGTACTGTAATCAATGCTAGATTATCCATACTGTGTTTTCATGTAAGGACCAATGATCGGTATTTCTGTCGTTTTGTAGCGGTGTGTGAGTCAGGCTGTCTGAATGGTGGAAGGTGTGTCGCTCCAAACCGGTGTGTGTGTACATATGGCTTCACCGGAGCTCAGTGTGAGCGAGGTAAGAAATAACTCTGCTTGTAAACATGCTGATATCTTATCAGTTACACTCATCCACCGTATCTGTGATGCTGTTATAGTGCTTAGATGGTGATGTAGTTTTTTGTGATTTGATGCTACTGTTAGTTGCCACAGTGCTGTGCTGCTATCATAGTTTGTGTTTGTTTTATTTTGTTTTAGTACTGTTGGCAGAGCTATGACCCTCTGCCGGTGTTGGAGTTAGTACACAATATGTGGATTCTGGAGAATGTAGGTACTGGAGAGTGTGTGTAGGTTCTGGAGAGTGAATTCTGCCAGTGCATGTTTTGGAGGGCATGGCTTCTGGAGAATGCATGTTTTGGACAGCGAGGATTCTGGCCAATGTGAATTCTGGAGAGTGTGATTTCTGGAGGCCTGTTTCTAAAGAGTGCAAGTTTTAAAGGGTAGTCTGCAAAGGGTTCTGAGGAGTAAATTCTACAGAGCATGGGTTCTGGACATTTCAAGTTCTGTGGGTACTGCAGAATTTGGGGATTGTACAAATTCCATAGACTGCGTTTTAAAGCGTGTGGGTTCTAGATAGTGTGTGTTTTGGAGTTCTGGACATACAAAATCTGGAGAGCAATGTTGGGATAATATATTGAGATAATTTGGGATATTTTCTGGAAAGCATAGAGTGTGAATTCTGTAGAGCTTGCATTCTGGTGTATTCTAGACAGTGAGGATTCTGTGGAGTTCAGGTTTTGTGGATTGCTTTTCTAGAGACTGCTTGTGGCAGAGAGTGTTAATTCTGCAGAGTGTGGTTTCTGGACTGTGCAGGAGGTTGCGCAGAGCATTAGTTGTGCAGCTGTGGGATGTAGATGTTAAAGTGGCTGCATGGGTCTGCTCCCTGCTGGTAGATGGGTTCGGCTCATGCAGGGGGATATCGCTCCACTCTTTAATAACACAACCACAGATTAGCTTTCGTGTGTGAGAAAGAGAGGGACATGGCACAGCCATTCATTATTTTTGTGTTTTTTTCCAGCTTGTTTTTTCCAAAGCTGCTTTTTGAGCTCTGTCATGTGTTTGGACTCATCCCTCCATACAGACTATATTTGACACAGATGTGCCGGAATGTTCTATCTGGAACGGAGTGTGTGAACGAGAGATGCAGTGCTGTGTTTGTTTGGTACCAGGTGCTTTTCATTACAATACATATTTATATGGAAATGCCCAAAACTAACCTGTTTTAAACTGATGTGAGCCTATCTCATCTTCTTCTGCTCTGCTCAGGATAATTAAGCAGAGTTTGGCTAATCATGGGGTGTTTGTGTCGTTACAGCTTTGTATAAGAATGTCAGTGTAAATACAGTGCAGTAGGCTTAAGCGATGGTGCAGCACCGCAGACCCTCAGAGGTCTTGTAGAGTCCAGGCCTTGATGAGAGAAACAAAATGTGCATCGAACTCTTATTTAAAAAATGGAACAGACCCTTTAATATCAGAAATTGTTTGGTAGGAGCTGGTCCTAAATGGTCCAGTATTAAGAGCTATGTTTTAATGGTGAGTGTAACTGTGAGCGTGTTGAGTGTTTTTGGAGTGTGTGTGGAGTGTGTATACCTGGTTAGTGCTCGCTGGTGTGCCAGGCTCCATCTTGTCCGAACTGAGCATAGAGCTCCAGATTTGCTTGGCTCAGCTCCATCTCTCCCGAAGGGCCACACTATTGTTCTTTTCTATGTTCCTCATGCTGTTTACAACATAGAGCCTTCACACTCACACACACTCACACACACACACACACACACACACACACACACACACACACACACACACTCTGATTTAACCTACACAGACACATGAGGCAATTGGTTATTGGTTATTGTGCTAAACACTGTCAGGCATAACATTAAAGTCACCTGTCTAATATTCCCACTCACGCCCCCAAACAACTCAACAAGAGCTTCAGAAGTCTTGTAAGCTTTGATGTAGGGCCTCCATGGCACGGACAAGTCTGTCCCACAGATTACTGATCGGATTGAGATCTGGGGATTTTGGAGGCCATTTCGACACTTGGAACTCTTTCTGATGTTCCTCAAACTGTTCCTGAACTGTGTTTGTGATGATGAGGGGGGCATCCTCCTGCTGAAAGAGGACACTAACATTGCTCAACCAATGCTGACATAACAGATATAGCAGTTAACTCCAGTTCTCCTCCAAATGTGTTTGGAGGCATTAGAGGCAATTTGGCTGTCGCTGTCCCAGCTTGGTAGCATTGTGTGATGTGGGAAACCTAGTTAGGATGGAGTTTGGATACAAATAAACTGAGGACCATTTGGCCTAAAAGTAAAGAAACTGACCTATAAACATTTGGCTAAACCCTTAAGAAACATGTCTTGATTTGCAACTCCGCCAAGCTGAATTGACATGAACATGTCAAAAAAGAAATTAAAACTAAAGATGTACTATTCAAGTTTCTTTATTTGTTACATGTCTGTGTGTAGTTGAGAAATATGCTCCTGAATTGGCCTTAAGACTATGCGATAAAGTTTACAAATCAATTAAAATGAAATGTGAAAAAGCTAAAACTAAGATAATAGAAATATAAGAAAAAATATATTTGAAATAAAAATTACAATCATAAACAAGATCTGTACTAGTGGTCTGCGCGGGACTGATTTTTCATCATGCTCCCGCATGCTCCCGCAAGTTTCTGTTCCGCTCCCACAGAAATGTGTAATTTTTCGACCTGCTCACACCCGCATCTGTTATGGTTTGTCCCGCTCCCACCCACTGAATCCCGCAAGCAAGGCTGGTGGAGTATAGGGTGGGCCAAAAATACTGGACACATTTTAAATGCTATAATATCTTGGCTTATAAAAATTAAATAAGGTACCAAATTTATTTGACATACAGAAACGTATGAATTCCAACCTCAGTCAGTGCTTATTGTGCTCATTGCGCTTCCATTCTGCTGGTATCACAGATTCCTGCACAACATCCGCAGACATCCGCAGGTTAGGTCGCCTACAACATATGTATACTTTGTGGGAGTCCAGAGAACAATGTGTTTGTCCCGCTCCCGCAAACCAGCTCTCTATTCTTGCCCACTCCCGCAAGAAACTCTCAAATGTAGACCCATGCCGCATGCTTTTGCACTGCGTCCCATGGGTCCCGCCCCGTTGCAGACCTCTAATCTGTACAGTGTGCAAATGTAACAGAATAAAATATCTGCGTACTGTAAAGATATATCTATAAAGTGTTATTGCAGATAAGCATAAAAACACATTTATTATCATTGGTTTGATGGTGAAATTGTGTTCTATAATTATAATCGATATTTGCTGTAATATTTTTAGCTTGTAACTCACTGGAATCTGAAGCCGAAACGTCCCAACAGGGCTGTACTGACTAGTTGGAGCTAAAGTGTAAAGATACTATAGGTATAGCTCCGCCCACAGCACCAACCTACACTGACTCAGTCACTAGAACGTAGACACTCAGAGCCATACTGATGTCCCTTTTGGTTACTTTCTCACTTTTAATGCATGTTAATGCAAGTCTACACACTTATATAGACATGTATATATTTTAGATTCCTTTTTTATGAAATCTTACATTTATAGAGATTGCAGGAAATTTCAAATAATTACTTTGTACGGGATCTACTGTAAAACATACAGTAAACTATTAAGGGTGGACATAATTTCCCGGAATATAATAATAATCTGTTATTTTTCAGTGTGTTATTGTAAAATTACAGCTATTGTTTACAGTGGAGGTTCAGTATTTTGATATTTGTTTTCATAGTAGACAGTAAATGAGAGACTTTCCAAACACTGTTTCAGACACTCGTACTCATAAATATTTAATTACATGCTTAGTGTTGAAGTGTAGGAATGTGTGTGTATGCATATATATGAAACTGCCTCAGGTTCATTTCCTTAGAAATAATGTCCTGGAGTGTGGGAATGTGTGTGTTAGAATGTGTGTGTATGCACCAGGTGGGCAGCTGTGCCATATTGTTTGTGTGAAGGAAGATTGTGCTGCAATCAGATTATCCTGAAGTGCTGTAGAATTGGATTTGTGAAGGAATGTGAAGCTCTGCAGATTGGTGTGAATGCGTCAGTTCTCCGTCCTCCGCGGAACGCTATGGATCCAGAGCTCACGGGAGACAGTTATCAGGGCGGAGGCCGAGAAGAATGAGGCCGAACCCCCGAGCTGGCTGACAAAATGGCCAGGGCTGGAATAACAGGCGTCGGGGACTCACAGAAACAGCTTTGGTTTGTAAATTACTCTCTGATTATTTTTCCATCAAATCCAACCGGGAATTTGGCAGTGCTGCGAGTTGATAAATATTTCATTACGTCTCAATAAACACAGAGAGCTGACAGAGAGAGAGCGCTGAGAACAGCCCAACCCTGATCTCTGGAGAACAGGGCAGTGGGTCAGAGAGAGACAGAGAGAGAAAGAAAGGGATGTGGATAGAGAGGGAGACAGAGAGGGAGAAAAAGAGTAAGAGTGAGAAAGACAGAGAGAAAGAGAGGGAGAGAGAGAGAAAGAAGGGTGAGAGAGATAGAGAGAGAGAGAGAGGGAGAGAGATGAAAGGAGGGTGAGACAGAGTTAACAATAGAGGTGAAAGGAGGGTGAGACAGAAGAGAGATATATTAGGAGAGAAAAAGAGAAATAGAGGCAGAGAGAAAGAGATGGTGGGGGTTAATCCAGTTTCTGGATACAGGACGTCTAAAGTAGAGTACTGTTTTGGTCTGAATTCTCTCTCTCTGTCTCTCTCTTTCTCTCCATCTCTCTCGCTCGCTCTCTCTTTCTCAATCATCTTTTTCTTTCTCTCTCTCGCTGTCCCTCTCCATCTCTCTCTTCCCCCTCCCTCTTTCTCACACTCTCTGTGTCTATCTCACTCTCTACTTCTGTGTTCCATCCAGTAATTGAAGTGACCTGAGATCTGTGACATCAAATCATCTACTTTAAAACACACACACATTTTCAATTGGATCATATTTGGATAAATACACATGCAGTTGAAGACTAATTTTTAAGAGAAGTGAAGTGACAATTTGTCATATGTGAACACCACAGCACACAGTGTGAACAGCACAAAATTCTTCTCTGCATTTAACCTATTCACCAAGTGAGGCCTCAGGCAGCCAGGAACACAGCGGCCAGGGCACAGTGTGTGGGAACGGTACCTTGCTCAGGGGTACCTCAGAGGTGCCACTAGCAGTCCTGGGATTCAAACTCATGCCCTTCTGCTTGCCGGGCCGCCTCCTTAACCACTAGGACGCGAACTGTATGTGAACATCTGTTTGTATGTCTGTTAAAACAATGTGAATGGTACTGAAGCATTCTAGATGTTTTGTATTTGCTTCCTTGTGTGACTCTCAGCATGGAGAGGTTTGTGTATGTGCGTGTGTGTGTGTGTGTGTGTGTGTGTGTGTGCGCGCGTGTGTTAGATTACTCCCAGATGTTGAACTGCTGGGAGTGTCCAAAGGGATCGATGACATCATACACACCCTCAAACGCAAGTCTTTCCTGTGCATCTCTCTCGTTTTCTGTCTTTCCTCTCTCTCTTTCTGTCTGTCCCTGTTAACACACACACACACACACACACACACACACACACACACACACAAACACACACACATACTCAGTCTTCCCTTACCAGAACTCAGACCAAAACACCCCTCAGATAAACAAAGTGAAGAAATTCTGGAGCCGCCCGTGACTCATTGGCGTGCACACTCACACACGCTTGTTTTTATACAATGTCAGGACGTGAGATCATACATTTGTTCCACATAAGTATCTATATGCAGTAGTAATATTCCCCTATATATATGTGTGTGTGTGTGTGTGTAGCTATCTGTATATAATGGTAATTTCCCTGTCTACTTATATATATCCATATATATATGTAAGTATCTGTATGTAATATGTGTCAAATGTAGGGCTGCAACTAACGATTATTTTTATTATTGATTAGTTGGGCGATTATTTTTTTGATTAATCGATTAATCGGATAAAAACTAAACTCTTCTTTAATTTGATGTTTTGCTTATAACATTACAAAACCATAAA
>JBBPCX010000018.1:20144618-20159741 GCA_037974365.1 Hydrocynus forskahlii | reverse complement strand
GATATATATATAGATATATATATAGATATATATTATATATATAGATATATATAGATATATATATAGATATGTGTGTATATGTATATGATTGTGCTGAGTGGGTGGAGGTAAAATTTAGAAAATGCAGGTAAACAGGAGTACAGATGATCACATTACTGACATATATGATCACAATTTAAGAAACAAACATGGATGCTGTTTATCCCAATATCTGAAACGATTTATTAGCAAAATCATTGTTTCTGCCTGTAGTATCTCACCTTAAGAACAACTGATTAAGTGTCTCTACAGAAAAATACAAAAGGCAGCAGGAGTTCCACCCATGAGAAACGTCTAATACGGTTTGCATGTTACTTTCTTCTGTGTCCCTCAGGAAAAGATAACCATGTGTTCCCCTTTTTTAGGGTGGTTGAATTCAAAGATGAAGAGTTTGTGAAGAAAGCTCTGGAGGTCATGAATAAACATGACCTCAGTGGCAGACCCCTAAACATCAAAGAGGTATGGGACATCTCAACAGGTCCATATAAGGGATCCGATTCAGCTCTTCTTCGGTAGATGTTTCTCTCTTGTCTTGGAGTGGCAGACATGAAATATAATTGTATTACTATTAATGCTGGGCAACAATATAATTTTTTTTAGAAATCACGATTAGCCACATGGTTTTCTGCGATTAATCGCATTGTTATACGCAGAATTAAATAATTGGTGTCGTGTGCACTTTTATTTTTAAAGTACTGCTATATAAAGGTGCATTTATATAACATTTGGTTTGCAAACACAAATTAGGAGCTTTTTAACACCAGTGTTCTCTGTAACACAGACAGCTGCAGGTAAAATGTTTCGTGAAAATATCAACTTAAACATTAAAGTAATCAAGTCAAATATAAAAGCTGTTTGCCACTGCAGGGCATTCACGTTTTACCTAGTTTGTTACAGACAAGTTGCCCTCAGAGTCCAGAGCATGGGGGGGCGGAACCATTATAGTAGCTGCAAGGGGGACCAACTCCATATTAAAGTTTATGTATCTGAATGCAGTGTCATTAAAGTCCCTGTTGGTGTAATGGTCATGCGTCCCAATACCTTTGTCCATATTATATGTAATATAAAATATAATATGGACAAAAGTAATGGGAGCGCTATACGTGTCTGCTGGTTTCCGCAGGGGGTCAGGCGTCCCATTACTTTTGTCCATATTATTTTATAATGCATTACAGATATGAACAAAAGTAATGGGACAATTGACCTTCACAAGGACCAACTGACACGTAGAGCTGCATGCTCCGCGCACCCATGAGCCTAAAAGAGCAACGGACTTTCAAAATAATATGATTAAAACCTGCAATAGCTTGTGCTAAAATAATTGTCGACGTTAAGTAAATAATGCGTTAGCGCGATAATAATGCGTTAACTTGCCCAACACTAATTACTATATTTTTATTTTAATGTAGCTGTAGTGTGGCAATTTCAAAGTGGAAGGCTTCGCCCCAAAGAACACCTTTATTATTAACAATGGCTCCGTTAATTATTAAACTAGTAGTGTTATATGAAATAGCAAACCATGTCATTAAATTATCACCCCATTTGGTGAATTGAATAGTTTTCTTCCTGAAAGAGACCCAGCTACCATTGTGTTTTGGTCATTCTTTTGTCAGGAAATACTGTATTTGTTGAGTTTCCTTTTTTGCAAGTGTTTTCTGCACACTTCTTTATGAAGTGTTTGTTTCTCTATGCTGTATGACCATGTTGTCTGTAGGCATGGTCTAAAATATTTAACGCATTTCTGAACTTCCGCTTGTTTTTGATCATTTTGGCTAACCTTTGGTTTGCAAATGTTTTGTCTGTCTTTTTTCAGGACCCTGATGGAGAGCATGCCCGGCGGGTTCTCCAGCGCTCCGGGGGAATGTACTCTGGGGGCAGGGGGCAGGACGGAGGTCCGACAGGGATGAGTGTGCCTCCCTCCATCGCCAACAACCCCAACATACCCCCTGACATTATTAGTGCGCTCCAAGCTGGGCGCCTTGGCTCCACCGTTTTTGTGGCCAATGTAAGAACATAATTTCTCACTCTTTCAGGTCAAAGTAGCTTCACTGATGGGTCCAAATTGCCAAAACACTGTGAAGTATAACCAATATTGAACATAGTTAGTAGAGGTGACTGTAGTTAGAGAAGTAGAATCAGAATGACTGCTTATGCCACAACAGCACAGGCACACAGAAAAACAGACGTGAATATAAAATATAATATAATCATAGTCAAAATAACACTTCAGAAAATGCTCTGTGCTTTGTACATTAGGTTATACAGTAACCCCTGACACTCGCAGGTTTTTTGTGGTGTGCACTGTTTCCTTTGGTATAAGTAGGTTAAATATAGTAATAAATCAATTTACTTTAACAGTAATAAAAACACAGGGCTTCAGGGAGAACAAAACAAAAAATACAACACTTGAGACACTCCCAACGGGTAAAATCTGAAGTCCAGCGCATTCATCATACATCTCATTGATGAACTGTCCCAGAACTGAATAATATTTCTCCATTCAGATTTCCTTCTGAATATTGAGAATATTGACCAGTTTTACCTCTAGCTTTGTTGAAAATATGATGAATTAATCAAACTGAAAGCCCTGAATCATCTTTCAAATTGATTCGTGAGTGTATCATTACACTCCTAGTTATTGAAATAGTTAATTAATATAAAATCTAATAGATTAATATTTGTCAAATTAGGAGATGCCATCTCATATATTGTGTATAATGAAATATTTTTGTGAAATTGTGAATTGATTCTACGTAAGTAAAATAAGTAGTTGGTGTATCCTGTTGAGTTATAGGGACTTTAAGCAGCGATATTGCTCGTGACTGTTGCAGTAGGTGGTAAACTGTGCCATTCCTTAGTCTTGACTCCCTCTTTCTTGTCGCTGCAGCTGTTTTTTCTAAGACAGAAATGTTTGTGTGTTAAATTAGATTATCTACAGTAGATAAGGCACTGATTAATTCAGTCAGTTCGTATTAATTTTATAGCTGTTCAGCTGTCGTAGAGCTTGTTGCTTTGTGCCTTTAGTTTCCGTGCTGCTGTCAGCGTTTAAATTCCCTAATTCTGATGCACTTCATGCAACAGAACTTTCATAAAGCTCACAATGTTTCCTCCGAGGAGTTTCCTTTTTGTGTGTGTTGACTGTGTTGTGCTCTGTGTCTAGCTGGATTTTAAGGTGGGCTGGAAGAAGCTGAAGGAGGTGTTCAGCATGGCTGGCATGGTGAAGAGAGCGGATGTGAAGGAGGATAAAGACGGGAAGAGCAGAGGAATGGGTACCGTCACATTCGAGCAGCCGCTGGAAGCCGTGCAGGCCATCTGTATCCTTCACGCACTCTGCTTCTGATCACTGAGGGGCAAGAAAACTGATCCTAAGAATTAGAGCATTGACAAAGCCCCCCCAAATTACCTAAATAAATGATTGGTTGTGATGCCAAGTCATTCACTTTTATAGTGGTGAATGGAACCAGATGTCTCCAACGCAAGTACAGACGTTTTATTCACCATCAACACCCAGTGAAGCTCCACATGTGTGCGTGTTAATAGCATGTAGAGCATGCTAGAACAGTGAATCTGAGCTAAATCTTACAAATCTCCACCATTAATGGGTTTAGATTTAGAACCAAAAGCTTCTCACAACTCTGGTAGAACAATGGCGTCAGGTGGCGCAACCATAACCAGTTCATGGAATAACTTTTAGAGGCATATGTCTGGTTCCCTTCACCTCCACTGTGAACAGTTCTGGAGCTGGTGAGTTTCTCTAACTGAACCACACTGTTTATACCTTAAACACTATGGGAGATTTTGAGACCAGTCCTATTTCGGCCTTCCAGTTCTGGGCTGTTTATATAGTCGGCAAGACTCATGTAAGAGTGTAACAATACACATATATACACATTCTGACGTCAAATGGAGGTTGATATTTTGTGCGATAATCTTGATTATCTAAAAAAGTACAAATAATGACTCCAATTAGAATGAAACATTTTGACTGGATCTGTAGTGGATCCACATGTGTGCGTGTCAGAAAGAGAGCTGCTTGTTTCTCCTTTAACTGTAACAAACAGCCATGTTTAATGGTCAGATGCTGTTTGACAGACCGATGCATGTTAAAATGGTGAGTAATTCTACTCTTCAGTCATGTTAAAGGAGCAGTGCTTTTGTCTTGTAAATTTTTAAAAATATTTTTGATGTGTGTTTTCTTTTAGGATGAAAAATCGGTGCCAGGGGATGATTTCCGTGCAGCTGATAAACAGTCCCAGTTACCCCGTAAGAAAAGCCACAGCCTTTCTGTTGTGGACCTTTATTTATTCCCTCACGTGTCTCCAGTTCTCATTTTGTCTGTTTAATTATTGTAGTAGGGTTGGAGGCATCTGACTTGAAATTTTTTCCTATTTTCCTGTGCTCTCTATTTTTATGGTCTGATTCATCTTTAGAAGGATTTGGGTGGTTTCTGTACAGTCTGACTTGAATGAGTGGGTTGAGCTTTAGGGTGTTATTGATCAGCTAAATTTTACAGCCTCTGGTTTTATCAGTATTGCTGAAAGTGCTGCAGGTACAGCACCGGTGACTCACAAATTGGGTCACAAAAAGCCAGAGGTCTTCAAATTGGCACCTTGAGTCCAGTTTCCAGTCTTGTATTTTGTATTGACTCGTGGTGCTTTTCCACTGGCACAAGGAATCGTGCTGTAGTACAAACAAAGGTTGTTCCATTATGAATAGTGACCAGCGCCCGAGCCGAACCCAAGCTGCTCGACGGCAGGGCCGAAAGTGGGTCACGGCTGAGTTGACTCCATCACTGCTTTCTGATTGGTTGAAATGTCATGGCAACATTTCGCTATCTGTGCCAAAAAACAACAATGGAGATACAAATTAACTGGAGAAGTCCAAAGTACAAGCACTGCTGTCTGTTTGGGGTGAAGATACATTTCAGTGGAATTTTCTATGTATAACACTATGAGAAACACAAAGGTGAACCAGGACATCGCTAACAAGTTAGGTTTTCATTGCACAGCTAAGGGATGTTGAGAAAAGTCAACTAGAATGTGCACTGATCCAACTTTTGCTTTTTCTGTACTGATGGGTGGACAGAGGGTGTCTTGCTGATCTTTTGTTCTCCAGTAGAACCTACTCTGCTCCCTCTAACAAACACTAAGATCACAGCTCCTTAATAAGCACTTAACAAAATGAAGTGTTGGTGTGTTCGTAGCATAAGCCCTGCCCACTTTACTCTAGTATCTAGATTCTATCAGATGCCTGGTTTATCACTGACTGTGGTTTCCATTAAAGACAGCGAATAAGTTGTTGGGAAGAGTGGCTTAATCGTTCCGCAAGAGGTTTCTGTATCGTTAGGTGTGAATGTTGGTGCCAAAGTCAGAAAAAAATCGCAGATCGGACATGTGAAGGGAGGGGGGATGAATCCAGTTCTGTAACCAAAACTGTACTCTCCCATTGTGATTTTAGCTTTGTTTCTTCCTGTGGGCCAACAGGGTTTGATAATCAGGATCAGAACATTTTATTTGATGCCAGGGGATATTGCTTATGTTACAACTGCACAAAGGCGAGAGTTTAAATATTCCCCAGAAAATACTCTTCTATATACTATAATGAGATGTGCTAAAATACAATACATGAATGTTAATCAGCTACCTGCTGAATCAACGAATTACACAAATAGCAGTTTGGAGTTGGTACTGTATGCTAGAGTCATAGCCTTGTAGATCCTCATGTATTTTCTCATCTTCAGTTAAAAGCTTCAGTAAAGCAGTTTTTGAAGAAATGGCAGATCAACATTAGCCAGTATTGAATGTTTATAGATCAGTGTGGGGGTGTTTCATCTCTTAATTTCCATTTGAACAAATTGAGAATTCATCTGTTCTGTAAAAGTTCCATTACTTTATTCGATATTGCAGTTAAGTCTTTGTTCGCTATGCTGAGATGCACATATGCTTTAGTTTCACACTTATTTTACAGTAGTTTTAAAGTTATTTGTGTTCCTGATGTACAGCCACCTAATGTACATTAGGGTTGATTTGTTTGCTTGTTGGTTGTTTGCAGGAGGTCTAGGGGGGATCGGGATGGGCTTGGGTCCCGGCGGTCAGCCAATCAACACCAACCGTCTGAGTGGAGGAGGAATGGGCTCAATGGGAGGTCAGTACACACATGGGTGAACATCCTTATCATAATTGATCTTTCTAGTCAATTCTTACACTCCTGACGCTGGTCTCAGTTTAGCCTTTAGCCAGCAAACAGGTTGGCGTTGTGCAACATCTTTTTGATGTGCCGTTTAAAATTTCTCAGAAACACAATGTTATTAAACGTTATCAGGTGGTGTCGGGCGCGATATTGTTTTTCCAATTGTTCCATAAGAGCTGTGTATGGAGCCAGAGTGGCACTGGTCTTCAATTCTGTGTTACTTTTTAATCCAGAAGATGAGCCTCGCAGAGATAAAGGCAGCGGAGGGGGGTGATGGAGAGATAAGATAAGACTGTGTATGTCCTTATGAGGATCTTGTAAAGTAAACAGAAGTGCATTGTTGTGACAGGAGACAGTCCTGTCCTCACCGGTGCCAACTCGACTGGACTGCTTGGATTATTGCTCAATATGTAATTGACCTACCCTAGTACTCTGCTCACTTCCTGAAGCAGCTGTTCTGTAAGACTTTGCAGCTAATGCTACTTAAGGGAATGGAATAACATTACAGTTTTATACAAAAAAAGGAATTAATTTTACAGTTGTTCTCTGTGCCGCTTCAAAACGGTGCCACCTGTGTCCCCCCAATGCTCACACACCTCTTATGCCCACCTTCTTTTACAATCAGAAATACCTCTGTCCTTTAGAAGTGTTACTGTCTTTTCTGCGTCAAGCTTTTAAGAACATAATGAACTTCACAAAGACAGAAGTAATTTTTTTTTCTTATCTCAGGAATGGATGGAGGTGGCTATGGAGGCATGAACAGAATGGGAGGTGGGTGTATCGTGCAGTAATAAGCAGCCAACAGCTGTATTTTAATCTGCATATTGGAAAAGTATCTAGATCAGTGGTCACTAGCCCTCCTGGAGATCAACGTTCCTGCTTTGTTAAGCTTTGCATCAATGCGCCAATACTTGCTCATTAACTTGACTGTGGCTGGAACTAAAGTTCTCAGGAAGGTGGATCTCCAGGACCGGGGTTGGAGACTACTGATCTGCTGTCTGAGCTGATGAGGGGAAAACCTCCAATACTGTTAATACAGAAAATGCTTTTTCCACATTGTGGTATGAACTGCTGTGTGTATGTTGTAGGAATGGGTGGTGGGTTTGGAGGAATGGATGGAATGGGTTCAATGGGTGGATTCGGAGGCAGAGACATGAGCATGGGCAGGATGGGAGGTAAATATTTTTCTCTTCTCTTCATCTCCTTGTCTTCTCCTTTTCTTTTTTTGTCTTTGTTTTCCTTCTCTTCATGTCTCCTTTTCTTGTTTTCCATTTTCTTTTTGCTCTTTACCCACTCTTTCTGTTTTCTCCTTTTCTCATCATTCTCTTCTTCTCTCTTTTCTCATGCTCATGAATAAACTGGTTCCTCAAAATGTGCAGAAGCTCATCTGAAGTTGTGATCAGTTAGGGCAATAACAGTAAACACTGGTTGGTTATAGCCTCATTTGCATATTACAGGCTTCTGCAGTATCAATATTTTTAAACCATAGACACCTCTAAAGTCCTCTTTTGTTTAATGTGTATGTTTGTGTAGATATGTATCGGGCAGGCATGGGCGGAATGGACCGCGACTTTGGCCGCAGTGACATGGGAATGAACCGACCATTTGGAGACTCATTTGGAGGACTGGGTCAGCAGACTACGCTCATAGACATATTTAAGCCCAATTATATGGCATTGTGTAAAAGTCTCGAGCCACCCTAATTTCTTTATATTTTCCTTTGAATAAACTTGTTGGTGCACAAGTGCTGATTCATTCCCAGCAAACTGTCTTCTTTTTGGCCTGTTTCCTCACTGGTTCAGGCCTTAAGTTAGGTGTGCTTTGTTCTGCTTGAATGATTCATATGTAGGTCACTGTGTGGTGTAATAAACAAAAAAACCCTCTGAAACTGGTCAGGTTCAGGAACTGGGCTAAAAATGTCTTTGAAAGTCCTTCAGGAAGCCTGGAGAACTGTTCCACAAGACCACATTAAAAATACAAGAAAGTCTGGCTATTTGGAAGCAAAATATGAAAAAACGAGGGTTGCCTCAAGACTTGTTCACAATATGGTGTTAGCATGGTGGCTTCACTATGCAAACAGTAGGAACTATTTACACAGTAGTGAGATTTTTTTTTTCTGGCCAAGAAATAAGGGCATACTTATTATTGAACACTGTAATTCAATATCATTTATAATGTTCTTGGATCAGTGCAGTTTAATTATTTTTAGGACATATATAGTATGTATCCTTTTTATAAGTTTTTATTTCTCTTCTCAGGAAGTGGAATGGGAGGTTTTGGTGGAGGAATGGGCAACACTGGAATGGGACCCATGGCAGCAGGACTAGGTACAAACACACTGTGGACACATTATATTGCACCAGACATGGAAACACATTCACTGCCGGCACATTATATTCATGCACACAACCGTATATTTTTCTCTCAATCTGAGGCCTCATGAATGTATAGAGAAAAAAGTTTCCACCGATCCTCCCATAATTCAGTGTTTAGGGTGAACAGACAGGTTCAGAGTGAGTTTGGTCTGTTTAATCCTAAGGGGTAAGCATAGGTTGGAAAATGGTTAGAATGAATTGGTGAGTTATGAAATACTTTTGGTAACAAATAAAGAAAAATGTGACATATGGTCCTTTTAAAAACACCTTTGTGAACCTTTAATGATTAAAGATCAAGACGTTGATACATCAGAACACCTAGTTATGCACCTGGTGATTGGTTGGGTGTGTCAAAAACACTGAATGGTTAGCTCATTTTCAGTATTACAGAGACCGATGTTGCAATAAAGATTAATTGATATGCTGTACAGGTGTAATTAACAGATTTTTTTCTGGTTGATCAGAAAAACATTAATGCTCGAGTAGTGAGTGTTTGTGTTTGTGTGTGTGTGTGTGTGTGTGTGTGTGTTAGGCGGCATGGGGAACATGGGCATGGACCGAATGAGTGGAGGTTTTGACCGGATGAGTGGGAACATGGACATGGGCCGGAGTTTTGGCCAGTATGGTGGCGGCTCAGGTCACATGGGCGGCGGCATGTCGGACCGTGGGGGCGGGTCCAAGGCAGGATGCCAGATCTTCGTGAGAAATGTAAGTATGGGTGGACTCTCCTAAATCTTTAGAGACTGTGAAAATGAAATGTTGCCAGTAATCAGCAACATAATACAGTATTCTTATGGTGGTCTTTATATTTTTATTGCCTAAAGTGTTTTTCCCGTTTGAGAATGAGACAAATGGTCCTGAATGTTTCACTGTTTCTGTTTACAGCTTTCCTATGATCTCACGTGGCAGAAGCTGAAGGAAAAGTTCGGCCATTGTGGTGAGTGTGCGCGCTTGCGAACTCAAATTCTGATGGCTCAGTGTATATCAGCTCCATGTAGTTCTTTATTTCAGTGGTTCAGATGCAGCACCGCTGTAGACCAAGGTGGAACTTAGAGCAGATATAAACTTTACAACCCGCTCTTGAGTTTATCTGTACACTGAGCTCGGTGATTTGAAGTAACGTGGTGGTTTGCTTTCTAAGGTATTTTTATTTTATTTTACAATTGTCTATGTGGGTAGTTGCAGGTTTAGCAAATACTGGCTTGAGAATGAAGCAGTTAATGGCTAAAACCAGTTAAAAACGGCACAGTTTTTGCCCACTGCACGTAGTGCAAGATGATGATGAAGTTTACTGTAAAGACATGAGTCTATGTGAAATCAGAAAGGCGTAAAATAGCAGCTAAAGAAAACACAACCTCAGCACCACACACAGCTTCACCAGCTCCACCACAGCTTCGATAATGGTAAAAAAAACTCCAGATGGGGTTCGGATTAAAGGCACCGTTAAAAGCAGAGCATCTGGACTTTGCAGTGTCATAATACCAATGAAAACACGGGCCTACCAAGGGTGTATCAAGCTTTCCAAAAGTGGGGGTGTTCTGGGATGGGGAAGCCAAATTATAAATACAAGCATGACCAATTTATCTGACAAAAGTGGGGGGGATGGAATCGTGTTTCGGCAACCGGCTTGTTGAAGCCTACAAAAACCCTCTGAGTGGAAAATAGAAAGTTGTTGGTTTTAATATGAAATGAGCGCTTAAATGTGTGTTCCTTGTTTCAGGTCAGGTGATGTTTGCGGAGATAAAGATGGAGAACGGGAAGTCTAAAGGCTGCGGGACGGTGCGGTTCGACTGTCCGGAGAGCGCCGAGAAAGCCTGCCGCCTGATGAATGGAACCAAAATAAATGGCAGAGAGGTGGACGTGCGCCTCGACCGTAACGCGTAAACAAGCGAGCGCTCAGTCACAGCACCCCCCCCCCCCCACCCCCCAAAAAAAAAAACATCCCTCTTTCAGACCATTGTTTTGTTTTAAAAACACTTTTCTAAACTTTTGGACTGTCTTTCTCTCTCTCACACATACATACAGAGAGAATATCATAATCAGATTCTAGTAGTGTCTGTGTAATATTATATACTGTGACTTTTTTTTTGTAAACCCTTTTTAATTTGTGGATCACCAGTTTATTTGAATGATAAACAAAATAAACTTTTTAATTTTTAAGCTTGCCTCGTCCTGAGCGTGGTCTCAATCAGAACGCAAGGGGACATGGGAGGGTTTAGGGGATCAAGGGTGAAGGCTGAACACATAAATGTGTTTTATGTAGAAACGAACCTGGTCTAAAGCTGTAAAACTTCAGGGGTTGGCGATGAGGTGGCGTGTTGTAGAGTAAAGCGAGAGATGATGAGCGGTTGCACTAATGCTGTTCCTTACGACTCCAGCCTGTCCCAAAGGGACTTTACGCTCTATGAAAATACCTCCTTGCTTTTTAAGAGGTGGGAGACATTGGACCTCAGGTTCATCTGCCTCTGGGAAACAAATAAACCTGCACAATGTAATATATTTATAATAAAGTGCTCATAATCCTGACTTTAGTTGGCTAAAAATTATTACCCTGTCTCACCAAAAGGAGCCTTTGGGTTTGTGGACCGGTGCTGGCCTGCTTTAGCTCAGTCCAGTTTGTAATAGTTACTGGCTAAGCATAAACTCCCATAACAGAAAATGCTGTATTCTTATTTTTGTTTGAAAAAGTAACTTCCTCCTTTATATTGTTCTTTTAATAGAGATCTTGATTTCAGAGTTCACTCCATGGCCCATCCAGTAATAAAGCTGCACAGTAGCCTGTTTTGAGGAGCAGTTTTGTTGACGTCTCAGTAGTCAACACATATGTATTAGTTTAGAGGAATTTGGTTCCATCTTCTGCCAAAGAGTGGTTCAGCCCAAGCGACTGTTTCAGTTAGACATAAATGGAGGTGGCAGTCGGTACTGAGCTCATCTGCATATGTCAGACTTAAAGGCATGGTAACAGAAACGGGCTGTTCAGTTTTAAAGGATGGAGAATGCTGTAGAAATGAGTGATGGGAAGACAAACATTTGATGTTTTTTAAATGTTTTTACTGTAGACATATTAGAAAAACGATACACAGTTATTAAACAAAATAAGGAAAAAAGACATTCAGCTAGGACCATCCTTGCAGAAATCCTGCTTTGTGAAATACCTGCCTCCTTTATTGTTTTTTCTGTGGTTTATGGAAAGGACTGTAGAGAGCCGTTGCAGTCGTGTTCAGCAGCAGACCAGAGTTTCAAAATGCGGCTTTGGATGGACATTTACCAGCTGGACAGATGATCTGAGCTACACAGCTGGAGGAGGCAAAATTATATTTGATGATGCACTTATTGTGAATGTTCAGCTTGTGCTAAAATACATTCATGTTACTTGTAATAAAAAAATACATTTTTACTAATATGGGTATATTTTTAAAAATATACCCACGGTGGCCCTCAGAGTCAAAACAACCACATTTCAGAAAACACTAAATGTGTTTTAAAAAAACCCTAAATGTTGCACTCAAAAATCTAAATGCTGCACTTTTACAAACGGCGACTCTAAATATGGGATTTTAATGTATTTAAAAACACAGGAGTTAGAGGTGAATGGTTTTCGGCTAATAACTCCCGAGCTCCAGGGGCTATTATGGCAAACAAGGGGTCGTTGGAAATATGTCACCAAGCCCTATGTAACTGAAGTTTCATATTTAACATTTAGATTTAAGATCATTTAAGACTCGTCCTCGTTTGTGATTGGACATTACCCATCATGAGTCGTTCTGTCGTGAGTGACATGGGTACTGTCCAATCACAAACAAGAAGTGTGGTCCTGCCCTTTCCGTTATCTGAAACGTGGTTGTGTTTTCTGAAATGTCGTGTTTTGACTCTCAGGGCCACTGTAGAAATCGGCGTTCGCCTGCAAATCTTGCATCCCTGTTGTGTGTGCAAGGCAGCTCCCAGCTCTCTGTATTTTAAAAAGTAATGTGAAATATAACAGCACCAAACCAAACCCTCTCTGAAATACATTATTTCCACTGACTTATTAATGTGAGCCGCATCACCAACACATCAGCTTATTAGCTAACTTTAGCTAGCAGGCAATCATCCGGCCATGCTGAGCTCGGCCCTCAACCTGGTCTGAGGGACTGTTCAGCTAGTGACCCACACAAGGCTGTAATTATAATACATAATGGCGGGACACATACAGTACTGTGCAAAAGTCTTAGGCACCTGTGCAAATAGTTTGAAGTCATTAATATCAGCTGTGGGCTTCTTTCTGCTAGCAAAAACACAGCTGAATATTAGAATAAATGCAAACAAACAAGAAAGCAGTAGAAAGTATCAAGATTTCTTTTTTTCTAAAAAGTAGTCAATATTTTGTGAGCTGGTTAGAAGAACACAGGTTTGGTTCCAGGTTTTAGTTTGGTAAAACTGGGCTTCCATGAGGAACGAGGTCTAGAAAAACTTTGCCATACATAAAACCACCATTTACTGTATTAATGTTGTTTGTATTTGTTGTAATGTTAGTGTTTTAACACTAACTTAACACCACTGCCCAGCAGTAAACAGCTTTTAAGCATAATTTTCTCAGCTGCCTAAGACTTTTGCACAGAACTGTAAACCGCAATATTCAGATGTGCGCACAATGTCCCCCCAGTATCTACCAATATAAAAAAAAAATAAATAAAAAACAAATTTGCTATGTTACAACAGACAACCATGCACTGCTGTCCGAAATAGTAATTAATAAACGTAATCATAATCATAACTAAACTCAACAGTCTCCCATTATTATCACTGCCATTTCTAGTGCCACAACACAGTGTGCAGTTTGTCCATGTGACGCTGCCGAACCCCAGCAGAATCAAATGCTTACTGGTTGGTTTGATCATTGTCTCTCTTTTGTTATTTATAAATGTATTAAAATGCATAGGCAGAGTTTGAGGTCAGAGGTTCGTCCACAGGTTTGTGTGTAAGTAAAAGGCCGCTTTGGCTGGTATGAGGTCAGTTGTCCCACATGGACAGTAATCACATCTTCCACCATCCCCCACTGCACCCCACTCCCTCCCGCATGCAGTCGGTCAGCCGAGACACAAGTTAGCTTCTATAGCTTTAGGGTTAGCTGTGAGGCTAATGAGTTATCAGCATCTCTTATTAATGGGGTTCCTGTCTAAATCACCACACAGTTCAGTGTAATGGACTCGCTTATGTGGTTTCTGACTCTGTACAATTTACAGTTACGGCATTTGACAGATGCTCTTATCCAAAATGACGTACACCAGTTCTTAGGTAAACTGTTTTTTCAGTTTATCTTTGCACCCACAGGTGCAGGACCTGCCGGATTCAGGGGTGCATTTGGCAGATGCCCTTATTCAGAACGACTTACAGTCATTAGTTACAGGGACAGTCCCTCAGGAGCAACTGAAAGTTAAGTGTCTTGCTCAAAGACACAATAGTAGAAAATGGGGGTTTGAACCTGCAACTTTGTGGTCACAAGGTTCACAATTATCATGTGTTTTACCTACTAGGCTACTACCACCCAACTTACTGTTATCTACAGCCATGGACTGAAGTATACTAGCATAGCTAAACACAGCAATAGCCAGTATTTCATCTGTGCTTAGTACACAACAGTGTAGACAACAGCGAGTCATACAGCTTCAGAAACCACATAAGTAAGGCTATTAGAGATTACTGAACAGTGTGTAGGGATTTGGGCAAGCACTCTTTTACTGGAAGTACTAATAAGTGTAGGTTGCTCCATGCTAATTGGAGATGCTAATAGACACTAATTACTTGTTAGGAAAGCTGCACGATATTGACTAAATATCAGTATTGCAATTTTACTGCTACATATTGCGATTGCCATTCTTTTAAAGACATTAAAGAGCCCATATCACCACTTGTCTAGAATTAAAGAGGCTTAAAGACTTTAATACTGTTTCACTCTCATTCACTATTTTTGCAGAAACTAAACTGCAAAAATAGCCCAATTTCACATCAGTTTTAAGGAGTGTTTCAGCCCTGTGTTACCTTTTGAGTGAACTGAAATACCGGGGAGCCAACAAGAATATCATTTACATATATCAGACTTAAAGGTACAGTACCAAAAAAGCAAGTTTAGGGGTAAACAAAGGTTGGAAAATGGTCATGTAAGAGTGAACTATGAAATATATTCTTGGTGAAAAATGTAGATTATGAGTCCTTAAAAACTACATGTAATGGTTAAAGGTAATGGTAATAATGGTAATAATTTTACTTTTTTGGATTTCATGAAGACCTTGATTAGTCAGAACATCCAGTAACTCACCTGGAGTAGTGATTGGTGGCCCTGTCAGAAACACTGTGATTGGTTAGAGGCTCACTTACATATTGCAGTATTGCAGAGGCTCATACTGTGATAAAGGTTAATAGGCAATATATAGTGCAGCTGTACTTGTTAGCTACATTAGCCTTGTAGCTTCATTGCTAAAGTTAAAGAAGCAAGCTGGACAGGTCTCGGCTGATATATACCTCAGGCAAGGGGGGGGGGGGA
>JBBPCX010000018.1:20119588-20144518 GCA_037974365.1 Hydrocynus forskahlii | reverse complement strand
GAGAGAGAGAGAGAGTGCGTGTGTGTGTGTGTGTGTGGGAGAGAGAGAGAGAGAGAGGTTGTGTGTGTGTGTGTGTGTGTGTGTGTGTGTGTGTGTGTGTGTGTGTGTGTGTGTGTGAAGTAATTAAAGCTGTATTCTCTCTGGCTGTTCCCACTGAGTGGAACAATAGCAGTAATTTTTGCACTCAGTGAGATACTGAAACACACACACACATGCATGCAAACACACACACAAACACATACACACGTTGGTATTACGGTATGTGTGAGGACGTTCCATTGACTGTAGGTTAGTGTATTAGAGTAGATTAAGATTAAGATTAAAATTAAGATTCTTTATTTGTCACATGCATAGTCATACGAGTACAACACACAGTGAAAGTCTTTCTCTGCATTTAACCCATTCACCAAGTGAAGCAGTGGGCTGCCGCCAGCGAGGCGCCCGGGGAGCAGAGTGTGAGGACGGTACCTTGCTCAAGGGAACCTCAGTAGTGTCACTAGCAGTTATTGTGTATGTCAGGGTTGTGCGCGTGCAGAGTCTAGGATGTTGTCCGGGAACCAAAAAAATGGGGGGAGGGCAAAACAGATGATTTTGAAAAGCGACGGGGACATATTGTCTCCCATACCCCCCTCCTGGCTATAATGGCTCTTGCGCCCATTCCCTGACCTTTACCATTAGTAAAGACCTGACCCTGATCTTTTAACCCCAGTAACCAACATTTTGCTCTTTCGCTTTTTCTTAAAAATGTTTAAATATGTCCCCACATGTACAGATTTACCAGTTTTCCATTATGAGGATGTTCGGTTCTCACAAGGTCTTAAATACACACACACTCACACACTCTGTCCCGCTCTCAGGCTGTGGTGAATAAAGGCTCTGCAGGCTGCGACGTCCTGCAGACTCACAGAGAAAGAGCTTCTCTACAGGAGAACATTTAATAAGCACACACACACACTCTCTCATACACACACACACACGCACACTCTCATACACACACACACACTCTCTCTCTCTCTCTCACACACACACACACACACACACACACACACACACCGGCTGGAGTGCCCGTTCTCCTCAGAGAATCAGAATAAAACCTTTTACCACAGCTTCCCTCAGGAGAAAATAACACACACTCAACACTCCAGCCTTTAATATTTAGAAGAGAGAAGAGGAGAGAAGATGAAAAGTGGAGAGGAAAAAGAGAAATGAAACAGAAGAAAGGAAAAATGAGGAGAGGAAAGAAGAAAAGAAATTAAACTATTTTGAAGAAGAAAGGAGAGGAAAAAAGATTGGTGCCAAGAAGAGAGGGGAGATGAGAGAAGAGGAGGAGAGAAGTGAGGAGAAGAGGGGGAAGGAGAGAAAAAGAGAGAAGATGAGGAGAGAAGAGAACAGAAGTGAGAAAATGGGAGAGGTGAAGAGGAGAGGAGGAGAGGAGAGGTGGAGAGGAGAGGAGAGGTGAAACGGAGAAGGAAAAAGTTTCCAAAAGATATTAAAGGAGAGAAGACAAAGAGATGTGAAGAGAAAACAGGAGTACAAAAGCAAAGAGAATAAAAGAAAGGAAAGGAGAAGAGGAAAGAAGAGGTTTGAGAAAAGATATGAGAGGAAAAGACAGGATTGGAGAGAAGCAGAGAAGAGAGGAGAGGGGGAAAAAAGAGAGAAGATGGGAGGGGAGGAGAAGAACAGCTGAAGTATCTTATATAATGTCCATATACAGGTCTGTTTCTTTATATTTTGTTGGAAAGTGAGACAGCAGGTCAGTACAGCGATTTATGGCAACATGTTCAAACACGCATGTAAATACAGAATAAACACAAAGAGAGTTTGTTTAATTATAACCAGCTTTATGACCCACCATTCACAGCCTGTACTCTCTCAGACAAGCTTTCCTGTCATTTCTTTAAGTGTCCTCAGGAATAATTCTCCAGGCTTCTTGAAGGAGGTTCCAAAGCTCTTCTATGGACGTTGGCTGTCTTTTGTTCCGTTCTCTGTCCAGATGGTCCACACTGCTTCAGTAATGTTGAAATCTGGGCTTTGGGGAGGCGGATCCATGACTGATGGAGTTCCATCCTGTTTTTTTTTCTATCATGGTGCTTTGACTATATTGGCAGTGTGTTTGGATCGTTGATCCTGAAAAATGAAGTGGTCACCAATCAGACACGTTCCAGATGATATTGCAGGGGGTTCAGGTATTTTGCACAGTGCTGTATGAACTTTAGCTTTAATGCTGTGACCAAGCCTGCACGGAAATCATGCAGAACCAGTCAAGCACTTTAACCGCCAGTCAGCGTCTGAATACACCCTGTGTGTGTGTGTGTGTGCCTATATATGTGTGTGTTCATAATACAATAAAAAAAACAGTGTGAGGTCCTTGCTTAGTAATATGTTTCAAAAGAATCTGTCTCTCCACTCTCTTTCCCCCTCTCTCTCTCTCTCTCTCTCTCTCTTACACACACACACACACACACACACACACATCTGACGCAGTCAAACACTGGTTTTATTGGGTGGCAGGTGTGACACACACACACACATTCACTGTAATTAGTCTAGTCTGATCTGGTCTGAACGTAAACAACTTTCAGCTCAAGAGGGTGTGTGTGTGTGTGTGTGTGTGTGTGTAATGAGGAACGTGTAGAGACAGTAACTAGGTGTGTGTGTCTCTGAAGTGGTCTGGCGTCTTTCCTGTGATGGGGTTCCCCCCAACACACACACACACACACTCACACACACACACACACACACAGTCCCCTCAGGGACAGCCCAGATGAGGATATGACATGGTGGCCTGCGCCTGGAGGCCTGCTAGAACCTGCCACACACACACACACACGCACATACACACACACACACACACACACACACATGCGTGAGAATTAACAAATAAGCGTTTTTGCCTGCTCAGGCCTGAACCTGCACATTCCTCCTTATACACGCACACCTGAGGAGAAGAGGGGAGAGGAGAGAGGGATGGAGGAGAGAAGGAGAAAAGAGGGGAAAGAAGGGTGGAAGAGGGGAGGAGAGAAGAGAAGAAAAGAGGAGATAAACAGAGTAGAGGAAAAAATAGAGGCGAGAGATAAGAGGAGACGGGAGAGAGTGGGAAAGAAGGGAAAAGAAGGATAGAAGAGAGGATAGAGGAGAGGAAGGGAGAAAAAAGAATTGGAGGAGAGGAGAGGAGAAAAAGAGAAAGAGTACAAAGGAAATAGTGAGTAGAAGAAAAAAGGGAGAGAGGGGCAGGAGAGAAGAAATGCGGAAAAGAGGAAGACAAGAAGAGGAAGAAAGCAAAGAAACCATTCATGGTTTATTTTTATTTTTCAGAACAGAACGAAATGTTCTGAGTTTTAACCAGTCTCTCTCTCTCTCTCTCTCTCTATCACTCTCTTTCAGTCTATACCGTTCTCTCACTTTCTTCTTTCTCTCTCTCTCCCTTGCCCCATCTTGCCCCGTCTTTTTCTCTCTCTCTTCTTTCACTTTCTCTCACTACTATTCTCTCACACTCTTTTACCCTCTCTCACCCTCCCTTTATCTCCTTCTCTCTCATTTTCCCCTTCCCATTTCTCTCTCTCTCTCTCCCTCTCTCCCTCTCTCTCGCCGTCACCCTCCCTTTCTCTCCTTCTTCCTCCTTTTTCCCCCTTCCCAGTTCCCTCTCTCTGGTTCTCCATGTTCTGCACCTTGGTGAGTGAGGGATCTTTGCTGTGCTGATGGAGGTTCAGGGGTTCATGCTGAACCGGCAGCCTGTTCAGTCTTCAGATCAGGTGGTGCAGCTCAGCTAGAAACTCAGCTTTTGGCTCTTTAACTTCAGAGAGAAATCAAACCCAGATTAACGTTCAAGCCATTTCGTCCTCAGTAAATACCTCAAAAACATCCACAGTGTGTTTTTTTTTTTTCATTTTAAAATAACTCATTTTGAAAATGAGTTTCACACACTCCTGCATTTCTACCCAACTGTTTTCACAAAACACCTCAGGAGCAGGAACACTGATCTGGGATCAGATTCTTCCGTGTCATAAATACGGAAGAATCTGATCCCAGATCAGTCCAGCTTTGTGAACAGCAGCCTTGGTGTCGTCTGAAATGGCCTGTAGCGCTGAAGCTCAGTTCCTTTTTACAGCTCACAGTAAGTCGCACTGTGTCCTAAACCACGTCCACAAGCCTGACCCACCTTAATGAAGAGCTGGCTGTGGTTTGAGGGGCCAGAAAAATTTCCAGTGTTAGTGGCGTTAGCCTTGTAGCTCCAGTTCCTAAAGAAGATACATTTGGACCCAAACACATCTTAACTGATCTGGGTGGAACATATGTGGCCATCTAATATTGAGCTGAACTGGTTCTTTAAGTTCAGTAATGAGGTTTTATGTATGATGTCCTGTTTCACCGTCTTCATCTGCTTTCGCTGAATTTGGGAGCGTTTTAGAAGTGTTTAGGGTGTTGAGGTGGTGTAATTACACTGTTCAGTGACAAAAAATGTCTCTCTCTCTCTCTCTCTCACACACACACACACACACACACACACACACACACTTTCCTCAGGCTTATAGGCCGTGATTCATGCCGTTGTCACTGCGGCTACAGGGCTACAGACAAAGCACTGGGTAATGGAGTTTGACTACACGCCACACACACACACGCACACACACACGCACACAACCACACACACACACACACACACACACACACACACATTTCTCACTGCTGTTGCACTACACGTACACACAGACACTTTTCTCATTGCTAAACACACACAAACACACCAATTTCTCACTGTCTGTGGTGTGCAAGGCATTTATCACACACTGTTACACATCATCTGTAATGCCAGACACACACACACACACACACACACACACACACACACACACACACACACACACACACACACTAAAACACAGTGTTTAAGTATAAAGTCAGTGATTTGCTTGGTCTTTGTCAGCAGTTCTTCTTTGAATGTAGTAAATTCACCCACTCCTTACACACACACACCCTGCCCCACTCCGTTGTGGGCTCATGTTCCTGCCCATGTTAAAGGATCAGCTTAGCTAAACATCAGGTCTCCACAGATGTTCACCACTTCCAGATGTGGTTAATCAGTCGAGATGTTGTGTTCAGTCGGGTCTATATTTGTCTTCTTTAGTTCAGAGCTGGAGCTACGAGGCTAACGTTACTAGAAGTCAAAAGTCACCCAAATCTTTTACTGTAAACACAAACCTAAACATTTTGTGGACCTTTAAGCCACTTCCAACTCTTCATTAAGTTGGACCAGACTTGTGGAAGTGGTTTAGAACACAGTATGACTTACTGTGAGCTGTAAAAACAAACTACAGGCCGTTTCAGATGACACCAGGGCTGCTGTTCACAAAGCAGGACTGATCTGGGATCAGATTCCTAGGTTCCTCTGTAGGGTGGTAGTAGTCTAGTGGGTAAGACACTTGCCTGTGAACCCGATGACCGAAGTCGCAGGTTCAACCCCTGACTTTCTACCACTGTGTCCTTGAGCAAGACACTTAACCCTCAGTTGCTCCAGGCGGACTGTCCCTGTGTCTCTCTGAATGTAATGTATTTATGATGTCACAGAAGCTGACTCTAGATCAGCACTCCTGCTCTTGAGGCGATTTGTGAAAACAGACCTTGTTGTGTACAAAGGCGCCACAGCATTCGGCTACAGTTTATGTTCACCTTAAGTTTTTACAGCTCACACTAAGTCATACTGTGTCCTAAACCATGTCTACAAGTCTGATCCACCTTAATGAAGAAGTTCTTATCAAAAGTTGTTTTCCACGTTTTTATTTGAAGAAATAATATTAATAAAAATCTGATTTCATCAAGTAAAAACGTAAAAATCTAAAACCTGTGTTTGCTCTCCTACATGCTTGCTGTTTTGCTGCACTTTTGCTCAGTATGACCTAAAATAAAAGAACGACCTAAGACCTAAAATAAAAGAAAATAACTTTTTCTTTCTGGACAATTGTGTGCGATGACAGTTCTAAAACCCCAGGAGTGGTTTTCATGATTTTTTTTCTACATTACAGTAATTTTGGCTTTACGTGACATAGGAACACCAAACAAGGCCCAACATGACGTCCGACACCTCAACACAAACCAGGGGAACTTCCATAGAAGGAGTTGTTTGGCTGCATGATTATGATTTACTGTTTGTTGCACTGCCTGGATTTGTGATGCTTGGGTTTTACGGTTAAATCCCAAAAATCCTGATTAAGCACCCCAAACTTGTAGCAACTGTAACATTTGAGTGGGGGTGTGTGTGTGTGTGTTACTGCTCTGAGCGTGTTAGTGTTTCAGATCACTCTCACAGAGCAGATCTATCAGTAACCAGTGTGTGTGTATTTCTCTCTTTGTGGGGACCACATGGGGCCAGGATGATGAAAACATGAACACTGTGCGAGCATTAGGGGATATTAAGACACACACACTCACACACACTCACACAAAAGACCATGGAACCGCCACACATCAGTAGCCATTAGAGTGTGTGTGTGTGCGTTTGTGAGTGAAAGGAGCTGGTGTTTGTGCATGTGAGAGCTGAGCTGGGCTGGTGGAGCAGATGTTGGCCGCTTGGCTTACAAACTGCTCTGGAAAATTTCCCGGCGATATCTGGAGAGGTTTATAAACAAGAGCGCTCTAAAAATACCGCCCGCAATTCAGTGCTGCCTCACTCCACACTCACTCACTCACACACACACACACACACACACACACACACACACACACACACACACACCTACACACACACACACACAGGGTGCTGTGTGCTCAGCAGCCGCTCTGAGATGTGTTTGAAGTTGGTGTGATGGGGCCTTTTTGAAGAGCTGCAGTTTAAACAGTGCTTCCGCAACTCAGCCTAGTTTAGTTCAGCCCCGTTTAGCTCAGCCTAGTCTAGCTCAGCCCAGTTTATCTCAGGCCAGCTCAGTCTTGCCTATCCCAGCTCTGTCTGGGCATTCTCCACTTTTGTGGAGGTGTAAATATATTTTGAAGCTGTTTTTTCATGACAGGCCACAATAATGATAATGGTTTCTGTATTTAGTATTTGGCTACATAAAATACCTTTTAGAGCTCAGCAAATTTCTCCACCCCTTCTGACATTTTTTTCACTGTTTTTCACTGTTTTCAATCAAACATTTTATCATAAAACCAGGAGAAAATTGCATTTGCACAAAGGAAACAATGTTACGAGATTTAGACAAATAATCTTAAACCCAGTTAATAATCAGCTAAAAACCACACAGTACCCCTCCATCCCTATAGTGTCCCCATGATAAATTGATACTATAAAATATTGTAATAAGTACTATTATGAGTAGTAATACAACTGTTCAGGAATTGCATCCACAAAATAAACACGAATAATAAAAGAATCAGATTTTTATGTGCAGTAATATTTTATTTCAACTATACATGCCGTGTTAAAAAACAAAAATCAACAAAAATATCCTTAACAATGATGGTATTATTTACATGTTCACAGTACAGTTTTTTTGCAAGATATCTACACGTTAAAATACTCTGAAAAAAAGAGTCCCAGTTTTGCACAGTAATAAAAACAAAACAAAACAAAATGAAAGCAGCGCTGGGGCCGACGGGTCTGGAGCAGTTGGCTGAAATGTAAAGGCTTCATTTCAAATTGCAACAGAAAGACTGGGTTTGTATTGCAATATACAAGGCAGTGGAGCGTCCGGCGGCTCGGCAAGGGCAGCTACGCTAATACAATCATTGCATGTAAACAAATCCACCGTGCCGGGCCGGAGAACCGGACACGAGATGTCGGGTTTCTTTTCCTCAAATCAACTGATGGAAAACAAAAGCAAGCCTCGTTTGCAAAACCCCTCGTTACGGATGGATGAGCAGTCTACAGTACCAGTTAAAAAGTTTTACCTCTTATCCATCTATTTCATAAGCTGCAGATTTTTTATTCTTGTTAAACTTTGGAAAGTTGTTCAATGAACTATACATGAAAATATGTCAAATAAAACAAGTTTTCTTTGTAAGATGGCAAGAATGTGTAACAGTGCACATCTGACTTTAAATGCACTAGTTAACAGTTTCATCACTTAATAGCTAATAGCTCTAAACCTCGTTTGCTGATCCACATTATAATTATATTTGGTGATACAGTAGTGATACATAAAATTTTGACATTTCCTGGCTAAAAAAGGGACTCAAATGGTGAACATACTGTGACTGTATTTGTTAGCAAAGAACAGTGAGTGTATTTTTAGTACATTTCCATGAATGTGAAAACCTTTTGACTGGTAGTCTGGACACACTCTTCAAAGGATTGAAAAGAAAGAAAACCCCTGTTTGCATTCCTTTGCCCCACGCTGTGTGCCGTGACCATGACGGCCAAACGGGGTCAAAATAAAAAGTCAACAAGTCTTTTTAATAAGGCACAGAATACACAAACCCAGGTACACTTGCCTCGGAAATATCCATAATCATATATTTATATATTTACAGTAACGTCATTACCGGCATGACTCTGTAGGACACATTGGTAGATGTTACGATAATCGATTTAGTGGCATCTGGCTTCCTGTTCCCACAGGAGGGCTTTCAGGGGCTACACAGGTCCCAGACGGTGAACTTAACCTGTACTGGGTGAGGAGGACTCACTGCGCCTCGCCTGCTGGGCGGAATGGACCATGGTTAGTACAGTTTTAATATAATAACTCATAAAATAAGTATGAATTAAATGTTTCTACACAGGACCAAACTTTGCAAAAAGGCTGAAACCATTTTCCCTACCAGGACAAGACAGGATTACCTTATTTGACCTGAAGGGAGGTCTATCTTGGTCATAAAGGCTGTCTTTATGTCCTGGACCATTTAAGCCATTAACGTTTCAATTGTCTAATTAAGGGAAATGGGGAAAGACCACGGCTCTGGCAAGTCAACAGCACTGGGGGAAAACCACAAATCTGATTTGAGAAGCGATGGCTTGTGAAGTGCTGTTTGAGTCTTCAGGCTTGACTGTATCTCTATAGGCCCAACTGGGACGAGGACCAACAGGATGGAACACAGGATCGAACCAGCCAGGGGTTGTCAGGGATGGGGGAGGGGCTCAGGCTGAGCAGATCAATGCACAGGCACCCGAAATGCGCAAATTTTCATCTGACCCAGTAGCAGCAAAAAGTAAGTCTTTTTTTGTCATTTTTTTAAAGATCTTACTCCGTGAATAAAAAAAAGAACATCGTCCAAGTAGGCACCCTGGACACCTCCTCTGCACACAGAAACGGTTTGATTAATATCTGCCTCTCCAGCTCCATGCACACACGCACGCACACACACACCCCAACACACACACACACACCCACCAAGTGTGATGTTAACGCACCCTGAAGTGGGTTTTTAGTTTTATGACGGTAATGACTGCAGCTGGAGAGAAGTGCATCCTTTTGTGTGAGCGCCAAATGCAGACTGGTTAACCCCAGAGGCTAGTCCTCCAAAAATAAAAACGTCCCTCCCTCAGATGCAGCTAAAAGCATAAAGCATGTTCTCTCGCACGAACGTGCCCCATCGTTTTGTCCTCTTTAGAACAGTTTTTGCCTGATGCGTGCCGCCCCTCCCTCTGCCGGCCTCGTTTCTGCTCAGTTTGAATCGAGCGGGACACTGCAGGGCGGCACAGACGGACAAGGAGGCTTTCTTCAAGTATTCCCATGACTTTAGAGTCCACCGCTGCTGCACCCAGGACTTCAGACCTCAGGCGACCCTGCCGCCTCGAAGGTCAGAGACCTCCATCACCTGTCGTTCAAATTTTTGCATGGCATCGAGAAAAGTTAACAAGAGCCAGCATTTCCTTTCCAAAGCTCTGCCGTGCTTTACCCAGGCATCCCGGTATGCCCACGTTCAGACCCTCCTAGGCCGATAAGCTTATTTTCTTTAGTGTCCTGTTCGTGGAGTATCCAGCCTTTTGCCAAAGCATTCAGCAAGAGAACATCCATGAACACTCACGTTTGGACCCTAAACAGGCCGAAAGGCTTATTTTATTTAACTTCCAGTGTCCTGTTCATTTGTTACATGGCCCACAAAGAAGGAGACCAATCAGTAGCTGTATTTGTTCACAACCCTCATTTGCGCACCCTGTGGCACAAAGCTGTTAGGTTTGGGCGGCACATCGGGTTTTAGTGAGGCTGTCCGTTTGACGCTGGTCCGTGGCAGAGAGCCATGTCCGCTGTAGCTGCTCTGCCGGGACACTGAGGGTGTCATGGCCATTGACACCCCATGCGAGTCCAGTCTAGAGGGTGGCGTGGGTGGCACATAACCACCCCTGCTGAAACTGGGCTGGCGGGTCACCATCACCCCATTGGGTGAGTGTAACCCTTTGGGTGGAGATGAGATTGAGTGGCGCTGGGAGGATCCCCGGTGGTACCTTTGCCTCTCCAGTGTACCACCTGGTTGCCCAGTGGGTGATGTGGGTGTGGAGGGCACGTCCACCCGCTTAGTTGGGCTGTTTCTGGGAAGTGAGGAGGATGGAGAGTACAGAGATGCCTCCCGGCTTGGAACCTTGGGCGGGATCTCCGCTACGTTGCCCAAAGGTTCCAGCACCAAGTGTTGTCGAGGACGTGGCATCTCAACCGTGATGCCCTTTGTAGGGTTGGGGTTGCTGTTACTCTCATTAAGGTGCTTCAGAAGGTCATTTAGCGTGTTCCTGGCATCCACCGAACGTCGTTGTTCCTTCCGGCTGGACTTGGAGCCATGATGTTCAGAGTTCTGGACCTTCTTCTCTGGCCGGGAACCATCAGGACTGGATGTCCGATGTTCATGTGTTGCATTGGGAAGCACCACAGCACTTGGGATTTGATGGTTCCCAATAGCAGGGTGCGTAGGAGAGTTCGACGGAAGGTACTGGGGACTTTTGGGCATGCCATCCTTGCGCCCAAGCTTCCCCTGGGGTCTCTCCCACTGGTTCTTGACTGGCTGCAAGGACTTCTGCTGAAGCACAGGTGTGGACTCTGGAGTGGGCAAAGCAGTCAGGTCCGGATTCTGCCCATTGAGAATCATGGTCTTAGCGTCCGGCGATGGTGGTACCTCTTTGCCGCTATTGAGCAGGCTGGAGTAGAGCTTGGGTGTATCCATCGGATGCGGGTACTCCTTCACTGGGCTTTCAAAGAGGCCGTTAAGCTTGGCGAAGCTCCCTGTGGAGTCTGTGCACGACTGTGCCGATTCCGCATCCTTGTGGATCTTGCGGGGTTTGCGCAGAAACGCGTCACGGTAGCAGTAGACGACCATCCCGGCGATCAGCGCCCCCAGGAGGAAGGCCCCAAAAACACACGTGATGAGGATGTTCATGTGGACCATCTGGTTAGAATCACCCGACCGAATCTCCCACACACCTGAAACACACATACAGCCCAAGAACATGTTAGCTCTAACTCTTAGGCACCCTCCACTCTGCCTCCTGCTGACAATCCAGCAGAAAGGTAGAATCTGGTCCCCCTTTCCCCTGTAGGTATTCTGTCATTTAAAGGAATTTTACTCTTGATAACTGGCAATCCGAGCCTACTAAAGCATTTTTGTTATTGTAAGAAGACTCGTACAAAGGAAAACAGAGCGGACAGGCTAGTGGCTAAAGATATTAGTGAAGACACTGTCCATTTGGCCGCTGAAAGATTTTAAGGATTTTTGTGGCATGCCTATAAATAAAGGTGGTTAGTGATTTTGTTGGATAACCGAGATCATATTGAGAGGAAAAGTGTATCAGGGGCTGTTAGTATACGCAAGCATTCGAGAGTGTTAGTACGTCTTTAACCGTGCGTTGGAGTGAAACGCTGTAACAGTGGTGGTCAAGGCCTTTGGGAGGATTTCCTAAAACCCAAAGAAACAAAAGGAAAAAAAGAAAACAAACTACATAGATAAGAACCAAGGAAAGTAGAAAGAGAAGGAGACCAAAACCGAATAAAATTCTCAGATGTTAAAAAAGAAAGTCTTACACAAGGAGAAACAAAAAAGAATGCAGAGATGAATGGGAAATAAAGCTCAACTTAACCAAAGCTGTTTGATGGAGAATAAACAACAACAAAACTGAAAAAAAGGAAAAAGAAACACGCTGCCATGTGAGCTGATGGGATCTGAGCACAGCTGCTAGCGTCATCTTACTGAGCTTGGAAAACGAAATTTCGAGCACATGGCTGGCTTAACTTAGCTAATACCCCATGGCTGATGCATCTTTGAAGCTTCAGAGAGTGACCTCTCTCCCTCTTTCTCTCTCTCTCAGATGACTGCTAGCAGTAACTACGCTGCAGGTCAAAGGTCTGGGGATGCTTAGCTTTTCAGAAAGTATTAGCATGTTTACTTTGTCAGCTACTTAAATAACCAGGCCTGTGAGAAAAGACATACCACACAGAATAATCATGATGATAATAAAAAATACTTGGAAGGAGCCATTCTTTCCAGGCATTCCTGCAGATACAGATACCAATTTCTGAAGAAAATGTACAGTTCTGTGCCAGTGTCTTGAGCCCCCCCCCCCATTTCTTTATATTAAATTACCTTGTTGGTGCATAATACTATTTTATTCCTGTCAAACTGTCTTATCTTTAACAAACTAAGTAGTCTTAACAAAAAAAGCATTCCTCTGAAACTGGTCAGAGTCTTTTAAAGTCCTACAGGAAGCCTGGAGAACTGTTCCTCAAGACCACGTTAAAATACAAAAAAGTCTAGATACAAAGAAATGAGGGGTGGCTCAAGATGCAGTACTGTAGTTTTTCTCAGCGTGACATTTTTATGTGTGATACTCTCCTCAAATTGAACCTGCTTTGTGATGTTAGGTTATTGCAGAAAAGACATTCTGAAAAGCTCAGTATCGCCAAGCAGCGTGTTACCCAGATTTCCATGCAGCAGTGCAGCACTGCTCCCATGTAAGGCCTTACCCTCCAGCACCCCTGGGAATGATAGTGGGGTGTCTGGTTCTCCTCCGAGAACAAATTTCCGTGAGCCAAAGAGTGTGGGAGGCAGTGAGGGAACGGTTTGGGGTGATTCTACGGGGCCTGAGGCGGCAGACGGCGTGACCGACGGTGCTGGTAACTTCATGTCTGTGGCGACAAACACATTATTCACAAACGGCACAGGTGGCAGGCACAGCACAGCGCTCGCAGGGTCGGACCCCCAGCACAGGGACCCGACTCTGGCTTCCTTAAAGCGATAGTTCAGTCAAAAATCTCAAATCAAAACTTGCAGTTGTTTGGCTGAGACATGCCTGGTTTCTGAAGTTTGCTTTAAGGCTACAAGGCTTATGTAACTTGCTATGTAAGCTACCCTAGCAGTTAGTTGTCCTGGATGACATACTGTTGGTCTAGGGCTGCACAATACATCGTCTACTAATTGTTACTGCAATATCTGTCCATGTAATACTGACATTGAAGAAACCTGCAATATGCAGATGAGCCTCTAACCAATCACAGTGTTTCTGTCAGGGTGACCAATCACAGCTCCAGGTGAGTTACTGAGTGTTCTTATGAGTCGAAGTCTTCATGTAATGCAACAAGTCTAATTTTAAAAACGTGTTGCCACATGAATGGGCTGGGCTAAACTGCAGTAGTGAGAATAAGGAAATATATTTAAATGTATTTAAATGTATTTTTTTACATCACAAAAACTAAATGGGCTGTATGGATGGGAGGAGTGAACATACTATTTGAAGCAATATTTGTAGACTTCTTATTTCTAGAAAACTGATGATATGGGTCATTTAATATCTTGAAAGGCATCACAATCACAAAATGAAGCAGTAAAATCACAATACTGATATTTTGTCAATATCGTGCTGCTCTACTCTTGACTATAAAACATTTAGACAAGGTATTTTAGCCTTTTAGCTTCAGTGTTAGCAAACTTCAGACGCCAGGCAGGTCTCGGCTGAACGACTACATCAGAGGTTGGAGCAAAATTTTCAATTTTTTACAGAACTACTGCGTTCTATCACTACTTTTAAAAAACTACTAATGATGCTATGCGAACAAAAGCCTTATCAGGTTCTGAAAGGACATGAATCTCTGAGACATAATACCGGCTGAAAGGGGGAGATGGAGGGAATATCCTCCAGAAAACAGGAAAAAGGAGGAGTGGGGAGGGTGTGGGAGAGAGGCCCGGTGATGACATGTCATGCAGGGGATGATAAAGATGGAAAGAAAGAACGACGAAGTAGCGACATATGAGAGATCTTTAAAGGTTCTTTAGCTTGAAGAACCAAAGTCCTGGAGATGGTAGAGGTGGTGAAGAAGAAGAGGAAGAAGATGAAGATAATGATGATGATGAAGAAGCGGTGCGGTGAGGGGATTAAATGGCAGCAGTGCAGGACGCAGAGCGAGAGAATGCTGAACTCAAGGAAAGAAAACATTGGAGTAAAGGAAACTGACCAGACGTTGGGTCGCCATATGATTTGAAACCTGGCGCTGAAGCAGTAGTCAAAAACTCTAAAGGAATTAAAGGAACAAGAAATCAGCATAAAATAAGGAAGAAAAAAATCTCAAATCAAAAAAAGAAAAGCCCTACGATTTTCATAATGTTCATAAAGAAATCTCCAGCCCCACCCCTCTGGAGCCGCTGCAGAGGACAGGGCCCGGATGCTCCACATCAGCATTAGCAACGTGTGGCAGTGTGTGTGTGTGTGTGTGTGTGTGTGTGTGTGTGTTTATGCAGTGGAGGGTTACTAGTATGAGCTAATGCAGGATTGAGAAAAAAACCCACCAAACTCACCATGACAATCACCAAGACCCGCTGTGTTCCCAAACTCAACATCCTGCTCAAAACCAGACCTGAGAGAGAGAGGGAAAGAGACAGTGTGGGGGTGGGGGGTGAGTGTCCTGCACATTGACCTCTGTTTATTCATTACGAATAAAGCTGTGAAACAGTGAACACATTCATTCATTAACAACAGGACTGTGTGTGTGTGTACGTATGTGTGTGTGTGTGTGTGTGTGAGAACTTACTGAATAGCTGCTGGAATTCTCTCACAGGCTCCGTGGGGCATCCATCCACAGTACGGATCTCTGGAGGCAATACACGCCCTGAAACACACACACACTATAAGACAACCTGTAATACACACAGACTGTAACACATCTGGCCTGCAGCACACACATGGACACACAGTAACACACTGTAGAGACCTAACGAGACCTAAAACACACAAACTGTAACATGACCTGCAACAAATACAAACACTGTAACACAACCTGAAACACACACATACAAACTGTAACACAATGTGTAACATGCCGACATATGCTGTAACACAATCTGCAACACACACTGTAGAACAACCTGTAACACGCAGGAGAACATCACCTTCTGGGTCTGTTCAGTGGTCGGAAATGGTGTGTTTTGGTGTGTGTTGTTGTGTAAGTTCTACTGGAGGTGTTTATGTAAACAGTTTAATGATGGTAAATATGAAGACTTTGATCCATGCAGATGACTGATGAGCTTTACATTACCCTGTCTTGTGTATGTGTGTTTGTGTGTGTGTGTGTGTGTGTGTGGCTCTCACTTGTGGCAGGTTCGGTGTCTCTCACAGCGGCTCAGTGGAATCCGCACCACACAGCTAGAAAATGCCACGAACAGAGTGTGTGTGTCTTTATCCAGGTGGAAGGACAGAATCCGCCGGTCGTCCTCATTACTGGACAAACACCTGCAGAGAGAGAGAGAGAGAGAAACAGTGTTAATCACACTGTCAAGACTGTCACTCTGCACAGCGGCAAAGAACACACTTTCGATTAAAAAATACAATACACATTTCTATTTGTCTCTTAATCAGTACGATGTCAGGAACTCTGAATGAATACATAAATAATACCAATGAATAAAATCTGCATAACAATAACAATCTAGTGTTCATTTTAAGAGGAAACTGTGATTAAGCAGCTTGAGCAGTTTATTTTCTAGGGGGTTGCTATGTGGTCTGAGTGGTATTCCACATTGTTGCTAGGGTGTTTCTAAGTGGCTGCTATACGATCCCAGGTGATCATGTGATTGCTAGGGTGCTGCATAAAGATGAATACAACAATTTAAAATAAAAAACGGGTCAAGACCTGGGAGTCTGAGAGCAGTGTGGCTGTGGGTGTGAGGGACCGATCCTGCTGAAAGTGGTGTTTATGCGGCGATTACAGAGAGATAAAAGAACATGGAGAGAAGGAAAAGACTGAAAAGCTGGTCTTACTTGGCCTGGTTGAAGACATCAATCTCCTCCAGCAGGACACTCTCATTGAGTGACAGCGCTGTTGTTTTCGCAAGGACCTTCAGGACCACGCCGCCCTCTGAGCCAATAAACACCACTGTGTAGTTCTTAAAGGGGCCAGCGGCGTTGTCTACTGCCAGAGCCGTCAGTCTGTACCTGCAAAACAACACAATATTAAAGCAACCTGAAGCTGTTAAGCCCTCCATGTTCAGTAATCTTCACTCCCTTATGTGGTTCATACTAATCACTTCCAGATAAGTAATAATATGAATAATCACTTTCAGAAAAGTGATTATATGAAGTTTCAGAGTAATCTATTCCAGAAAAGTGATTATACGGGCCCTTTAAAATATTGAAAAGAACTGCAATAGCAATATGTAACAGTAAAATCACAATACTGATAATTTGTCCATATCGTGTGTCTCTATTTCTCTGTATGCTGTGCTACTATGCTACTGCTGCCGTCCACTCAAGTGGCCCTAAGGCATTATTAGAAAGGTCAATAGGTCAGGTCTTGGCCTGGAGAGGTGATGTAACTTCAGTAAATTTGGGTTCTGACCGGACTCTGGTCTTGGTGAACCATGGCTCGTCTCCTATGGAGGGAACGGCAGCGTCCATCAGCGGGTGAGACTTAATGAACTGCAGTGTCTCATCCGGGAACTCGATGGAGCTTTTGTAGGTCTCTGCTGATCCGTGACCTGCACAGCAGCCTGGCCTGGACACACACACACACACACACACACTCTGTCACACTCGGCAGGAACAGCACAAAACACACCTACAGGCACCTGTAAACGAACCCCCTGCTTACATACAGCTGCTGCACGCACCCGGTTAAATATGCAACGTGTCTAATTATCCCAGATTAATTATTTAGCCGTGAGCAATTAGCGTGGCTCACCTGGGCTTGGGCAGCTTCTCCTCAGGGAAGGGCGTCCAGACGGAATCAGGGGTTTTCTGCTCCTTAAAGCGTCCGCGGAAAGCCTTCTCAATGTCCGGCATGGAGAAGGCGCACACTGCCGAGCCTGGGATACTGAAGGGGGATCAGAAATTTATTACACCTCACTGATTCTTCACTGGTTCCTACGTGCTAGTTTAAAAATATACTTGATTCTTTTTAGCAAGGTTTTTCCCAAAGAACCAGTAATTGAGGCCATCTACAGACCTGCTTTTCTTTGGACTGGATATAATTTTTGGCACAATTTTAAAGAATGATTGGGATCCTTGTCCTGTTGAAGAATGACATTTTGATCCGCAAACCAGGAGGAACTGTGTGACGTGATACTTGAATGATACTTTTCTTTTTTTCATGATCAACACAAACTGACAGTCAGTCACTAAAGACAGACCTGACATGTTTCTTTAAATCCAATAGTTTATATTGTATATATGTTACTAGACTGTAGAATATTGAATCCCAGTTAGTTACTTTAGTTTTAAGGATTTTGTGTAAAATGTTTTCTTGTAAAAAGTGTAATTTTTAAGTAGGCCCCGACTCCTGGCCTGTGTAAGAACTGTGTAAGGACACCCATGTAAACCAACCTGAAATACTGAGAAGGTGGTCACCTCAGCTCAGGTGCTGGAGAGTGTGAGGAGTGTTTACCTGTTCAGCTGTGTTGTAAACACGCCCACGACAGACGGTACACCATTGATGTCGATGATGTCTGTGATGGCCTGAAGGACGTCGAAGTAGAAGAAGGACTCTCCAGGTACGGAACAGTTCAGCCGCGCCTTCATGAACGAAGTCCAGTGTTTCTCCAGAACACGCTGAGAACCTCCGATATCATTCTTGCAGATGCGAGCGACTCTGGAGTACACAGCCTTCAGAGAGAGAGAGGAACAGCGTATTTTAATATATTACAGAATAAAGAATACAAGCTGCTTTACGGGCCAACAAGGAAAGATGAGATGAGAGACGAGAGCTTCGCGTTCGTTTCCTGCATGTTGCTCGCTCTGTCAGTCAGTTGGTGCGTCAGTTGTTGGGACGCAGCATGGATTTAGTGTGATTTAGTTACTGCTGGACTGTCAGATGCATAAAAGTATAAAGACGACGGTGTATCGACTGTAATCGTGTTGAACAGCAGTTAAAAGTGTTAAAATGTTCAGTGTTGGAACATTCCAGATCACACTGGTGTGGTGCTGTGCTTTAATGGGAAGCAGCCAGACGGTGCAACAGTGTGATGCTATGCACTGAAGGATTAATACTAAAGATGATAATTCAGCCCTATAGAGGTGAGGTGGTGTGTAAATGTTTGGAGTGATGAATTAATCTGGTGTAAAAGTGCTTTAATAATTAAGCCCCAAGAATCACCGCCTGGCCGCAGGTGTCTGCCGCCGACTGGCTGAAATATTCATTAACATTCGCAGGTTTCACACTACGGCTCTGAATGCTCAAACACACACTGAGTGGCTCCGCCTCCTGTAAAGTGACGACAAAATGAAATAGCCTGCCCTGCGCCACACCAAGCATACACAGGAAACACTGACTGTAGTAATCACACATCTCTTGTTATTACTGATGATGGTGATAATGATGATGATGATTATTGCTGCTGTTTTTGTTGTTGCTGATGTTAATTTGCTAGTTGTTTTACTTCAGTCACACTGATTAATGTTCCTCATTGGGCTGAATGGGATATGGTTTCTCCAACATGGCAACAGTGGAGTACACTAGTGGGTGGAGTCTGGAGCAGGGGGTGGGGTTTGGCGTGATACATACCTTCCCTAGGTTGTTGTGTTCTGTTGCAATCTCTCGGAGGAAGAAATACACATGATTCCCGTAATCCACTGCATGCAGGAAGTGTGGCTCTGAGAGGAAGGAAGAGAGGGAGAGAGAGAGAGAAGGAAAAAAGAGTGAGAAAAAGGGACAGAGAGAGAGAAAGAGAGGGAGAGAGTATTATCAGGACTGACCGGATCTGAATGTTTGATGCAGGTTTATGGGGATGAGTGGTGACCCAGATTGTTGGATGGGTTTTTGTATGTGTGTGTGTGTGTTACCTTTTAACCATTTGGAGTCGTATTTGATGGTCCGGAGAGCTGATCCGTCTCCCATACTGCGGTATATCACTGCATCACTCGCCAGGAAATCTGCTACTGTAGCTGAATACAGCTTCCCATCTAACACACACACAGACACACACAGACACACACAGAGACGTTAGATCACAGGCTTAGCCTTGATGTGAAAACACTTAACAGGCCCTTTACTGTCCACCCGTCCACCCCCACCTCTCTTTTCTTTCTGTCATTCTTTTTTTTCTTTACTATTATCTTTTTGATTTTAGCGCTCTATCCACTTATGATAATTTATTGCCTTGCGAGTGCCTTTCATCCCTCCTGAAATACAAATCTAGTTCATAATATAAGCATACTGTGATAATAATAATAATCATAATAATAATAGTGTATTATTATTTATTCACTCAGAGTTCAGACATGTGTTTTCATTATCCTGCGTTTTTGACATTTATTAACAAACTTCATCAGTGATTTTTCAGCGGAATAAGATCTGAAACTGTCACCGTCCATAACGTGTAAAATACTGTGATAATAAATTTAGGTCATACGGGGTTCCATCGTTAATTTTTTATTAACTGAGCATTTATTATTTATATTTCATTACTAATAATAATGTAATTTATTAAACATTTATTCCACAAGCATTATGATGGGGACACATGCACAGACCTGAACACGCTGCACTTTTTTCTCAAAAAAAACACACACAGACACACATTTTTCCACTTCTTCTGAATGGCACTAATTTAAGGCTCTTAAACATCCACTGCGCAGGGAGGAGGTGGTGTGTTTGTGTGGCTGTGCCAGGATGTATGTGTGTGTGTGTGTGTGTGTGTGTGTGTGTGTGTGAGGGAGAGAGAGAGAGAGAGAGAGAGAGAGAGAGAGAAAGATGGTGATTTATGTGTGAGATGAAGCTCAATTTTAATATTTTCCCAAAAACCTTCCACAAAGCCTAAGAGAGTCATTCATCACTCTGCTTATTACACACACACACACACACACACACACACTTACCCGCAAACAGGGCAACATTGGTCTGCTTGGCATCAAACGGGCATCGTGCCAACCCACTGATCTCTTCACCATCAAACTCCAGATTATCCAGCTGAGAGAGGGGGGGGCAGACAGAGAGGGAGAGGGAGAGAGAGACATAGAGAGAGAGAGAGTGAGAAAGACAGAAGATGGAGATTGACAGGAAAAGCAGGTAAATTTGAGAGAAAAAGAGAGAGAGAGGGGAATGGAGAGAGACAGGGAAAATGGAAAAGTAGGTGAAAGGGCAAGAGAGTGTATTGTTATCTTTTGTGAACAGTGAAAGTACAGCTGAAGCTCTCACACACACACACACACACATGCACACATACATCCACAATAGGGCTTTAACTGATATAGAGTGCAACAGCACAATACAGAAGCACAGAGAGAAAGAACGAGAACAGAGTGAGAGAGGATGTGTGTGTGTTTAAACTTTATTTTGTCTGCACAAAAACGTCTGTTAACTTACTCATCTGTTTATGATGTTAATACTTAGTACTATTGTTATTATTTATGTTTCGGTACAGACAGTAAATGCATTTAGCTTGTAGTATTTATGAATGTGTGTGTGTGGGTGTGTGTGTGTGTGTGTGTGGGTGTAAGTAGTTACCCTGTAGTAACGGCACATAGGGTTGAAGCCGTTTGTGCCACAGATGAAAACGAGATCATCATTTCTGGGAACCAGGACTTTAATGAAGTTATGGCACTCGTCCTGAGAGAGAGAGAGAGAGAGAGAGAGAGAGAGAGAGAGAGAGAGAGAGAGAGAGAGAGAGAGAGAGAGAGAGAGAGAGACAAGGAGGGAGAGAGAGGGATTCTTACAGTGCTGCAGGGTGAATCAGGTTTTGTTCTGGTGTCTATTAAAGGTCAGTTAAGGTCACTCACTCTGTGTTTTCCCTTCATGGCGCAGGTCTCTCGGTCCGCCTGCCCTGACCTCCATGTCAGCTTCTGTAAGGACACACGCTATTTACATCAGACTCTTAAAGACAAAGAAAAACTGATAAAAATGTTCTTTGTAAAGACGAGTGGGACAAACTCACCCTGTAGGGAATGATCTCATTCCTGTATGACTCCCTCAGGCTCACCAAGTATACCTGATCCCTGTTCATGAAGAACAGAGGAGAAATTAGGAAGAGAGAGGGAGGGAGAGAGAGAAAGAGAGAGAGAAAGGGAGAGAGTTAGCCGAGTTTGTCAGTTTGCCCAGTTTGGCCACTGATGAAGGTCACACTGTCCTTTCACTCATCAAAGTTCTCACAATGAGAGCAGAGATACAGACATCCTGTAGTTCATTTCCCTCCAAACTGTGTGCGAGAGGTTTGGGAACATGTCCTGCTCCTGACCTCTCTGACCCCACCATTATGTGACTTATTTATGACTTAAATATGACATATCACATTAGGTGCCATATGTGACAAAATATAAGTTATGTAATGTTCTGTGACATTCATATTTCAAGACAAAAGTGACACAAATATGACTTAAAAGTATGTCATATTACAGAGGGTTCTCCAGTGGCCTGGTGGGTGGTTGGTGTCTTACCTGCCCGCGATGAAGAGCGTGTCCTGTATCTTCGTCATCAGCTGAAAGTCCAGCCGGTGCTGCGATTCGTTTCCAGACGGCCGACCCCGGAACACTGGATACTGACGGGAGTCTGGAAAACACAACACAGATCCTCAGGACAGCGGTTCTAGATACCTGAGTTATAGCCACCTGTACTGCAGGGTACTGGCTACGTTAGCTACAGTTGCATTGCAGGGTATTGATTAGCTTTGTCAGTAGTGCTGGGTATTGATTAGCTATATCAGTAGTGGAGGGTATTGGTTGTGTCAGCAGTGCAGGTTATTGATTAACTGCATCAGTTGTGCAGGGTATTGATTAGCTGCATTTGTCCTGGAAGGCACTGGTTAGCAGTATCTGCGTTGCAAGACACTGAGTCATTAGCTGCGTTTGTACTGCAGGGTATTGATTAGACTGATCTGTGCTGCACCGTTTTTGACTATTAGCTGTGTTTCTGCTGCAGGGTGTCGAGTAGCTGCATGTTAAATGGCCTCAGCGATGAACTCTGCCACGGTGATGGAAACTAAAGCCAGTAAACGGCTGCAGCATCAGCAGATGCCTGCAGAATCAGGGAGGCTCAGGTTGGAGTTTACAAAATGATAAAGATATCTCATCTAGACTTTTTGCCAGAAACAATAAAGAAAACGCCTGGATGTTGTGTAAGGATGTGGAGTGAGTGCAGACTCCGGTCTGGGATGTACAGGAGAGACTTTCCATGGAGATTTTCCAGGTTAAGCCTTGTTTACTCCACTGTGTGGACTCTCCATTCAAAATCCTCAGTTAATCTGGGACTACAAGAAGTTTCGGCCAAAAACGTTCACTGCGGGCTTACCTGCCCAACCAGCTTCTGTTCATCCGTAGCACAAAACATTTAACAAAACATTTCACTCCAAACATTAATGAGGATGATAATGGAGGAACTTTGAAAAATCCTCATATGGCATTCCCAAGACTAAAGTGTTTTAAAATCTCAGGTAAGGCTGTGACTTCTGAGACACTAAATATACTCTTTAACCCTTTAACTTAGAAACAGTGATCGTGCTTGGGAGCTGATCGGCAGACTATTAGCAACCTACAACACCATCGAGCTCATATTACACAATAAAACATCAATGAGAAACCTCAGAACTAATCACCATACACATATTTAGAGTAAAAGCTCACACTGTAAGGAATAGTTTTTCTGTGTAATCAGGGTTGAATGGGCCTCAACTGTTTTAACACTACTAGCAACATAAATGCAGCAGAATAGGCCGCTAGCTTTCATCTGTGGTGCAATCATCCACCAATATGTCCAACTATTGAAATAGGGCATTTAATTATTTAAAAATATCTAAATAAACATTTTAGGCTTCAAAATTCTTTAATAGCATAACATGTTGCAAAAAAGGTTGAAGAAACGTCTGTAATTTCTTATGTACTCAAAATGTCATGTGGTGCAACCGACAGCAAAGCACTTTTATACTGACATACTTTGTTGTTAGAATGGGCAGGCTGTTACGTCATAAAGATGACCCCAAGAGACCTTCATGGTGCAAAGCTAAGGCCAGTAGCCCCATCACAGGTCTTTTTTGAGTCACAGACTGGATCTGCTGACTAAGTCAAGTGGTGCGTTCTCAGGAAAACACATTTATTGTTTATGGCAATAATGTTTATTCATTTTATATAAAACATTAACCGTGAGCTCAAAAATGAAAGTAAGCAAGTCCATGTTTTCCACAGTGGTAAATAAAATAAAGTGTATGTTACATCATTTGGTGGTTGCACCACTTGACATGTTCCGGATAATAGAGGTGAACTGGTTTAATAATTAATTTATGTTGTTATATAAAGGTTTGCTGGCATAAATATGCACATCATTTCCTTTATTATTTTGAAACCTTATTTGTCTGTGTGTGTGTGTGTGTGTGTGTGTGTGCCTCACAGTGTCTGTCCACGGTGTCCAGGGGGACGATGTCCTCAGGGAAAGTGACGGCATGGTGAAGAGGCAGCAGCAGCAGCAGGCCGAGAACGGATACACTCCTCCAACACATCTCCCTCTGCAGGATACACACTGCCGCTACTGCACGAATGAGGGTGTTACCTGCACAACACACACACACTGTTAGACACCATGTACACGTTCCTCCAAAGTATGCGCTTCCTGTAAAAGACGAACGTTGCGTAGGCAGAGAGATATTTTTACCTCCGTCATCAACACACACACACACCAGCAAGCCTGCTGTCCCTGCTGGCTGTGTGTGTGTGTGTGTGTGTGATGACTGTTTGTGTGTGCTTTATCTGAAACCAATTCACCCTGATTACAGATCAGTGTGAGGTCAGAGACAGACAACCTTGAAGCGGAAGTTCAGCAGACAATCAATTTTCTAGCAATTTTCCCACTTTTCACCAAAAATAACCGGAAAAACTCTTTTCAGCTGCTCTGGTGTCAGAGGCTTCTGTTGCCAGTTCCCAATTTGGAACCGGTGAAACAAAATTGGAGAACTTTGCAGGTTCTGGAACCAAGAACCCATGATGTCACAATAGTTGCATGGAGCAAGCGAGGCTGCTTTATATGAAGAAAATCGCTCTCTCTCCCCATTCATTTATGGCAACCTGATCGTCCATTGAAAAGTTGCATACAAGCGCAGTGGGGGAATATAAGACAGAACTGGAAGAGTTGGAAGTTTGCCGAATGAGCTCGAAGTGCCGTCAAAATTCAGATATTAAATGAATAATAATAAGAAGAAAACCGAGAGGAACAATTGTGTGACTGATTAGAAAAAGGTCAAAAGAGAAGAACTGGAGGTTGACTGAACAGTGGGGCAAATAATCAACTAGACAAAAAAACTGAAAAAGGATCAGATGAACCAAAAAGAGAGACTTTTAAAAAGTGGCCGCAGTCCAAAAGAACTAAATTTTGATGTAAAAAAAGGGGTGGGTGACAGTGACAGTAGGAAACAACTCTGCATGTTCGCACACACACTCACACACAGCTTTGATGCCATATTGTTTGATGTATTGTTTGAACATAGTTGCTTCCTCAGGCCTCTCCTGAAGGGACATCCTTCTACAGAATGGCAGTGTGTGTGTGTGTGTGCGTGTGTGTGAATGTGTTTATATGATTTCGGTAAACTGTGAACACAATGATTCAGGAAATCATTGCACAC
>JBBPCX010000018.1:20037064-20061310 GCA_037974365.1 Hydrocynus forskahlii | reverse complement strand
GCGGTTTGTCTGAACACAGTGTGTGGTTTGTCTCAACAGAGTGTGCGGTTTGTCTGAACACAGTGTGTGGTTTGTCTCAACAGAGTGTGCGGTTTGTCTGAACACAGTGTGTGGTTTGTCTGAACACAGTGTGTGGTTTGTCTGAACACAGTGTGCAGTTTGTCTGAACACAGTATGCGGTTTGTCTGAACACAGTGTGCGGTTTGTGAGTGTTTCACCATTCTAGACTGTTAAAAGTACAAGTACAGTAGATTGATTGATTGATTGATTGATTAACCCTTATAGTCCCACATGAACACACCACAGCACAATGTGTTTCGACTTTGTGTTTGCTATTCAGGTTATATCACTGTCGTAGGAACAGAACTGTGTTGTAAAGGACCCCTCGTATTTTAGAATGGCAGGTAAAAAGTTTTCCTGTATTTGGAGGAGGGTGCTGTTGAGAGCATATTTGGTTCCACAGTTGTTGACTCCATGACAGCATTATGGCCTTGTCTGTAATGGTTGAGTCTGACCGGCCTGCTGAAAGTGACCCACTGCTGAAATCTTAATGACCGTAATGCGACCCAAACCCAGGATTGCGCAACCTGTGTGTCACTGCTAAAGGGTCATGGCTGAAGTCGCCTTTCACACCAAAGGAGCAAAGCACAGTGGGGAGGATATTTCATGGGAAAAATGGAACGTACACACTTCCTCACGCTTAACAGACTCTTGTGCTTTCTGACACTCACTGTTAGGCAAAAGCATATTACCCAAGCTATGCTTAGCTCAGGTCCATGGCTACAGATGACAGTGAGTCATTCAGTGTAAAAAACCACATAAGGGTGTCTATACAGTATATATATATATATATATAGACCCTCATTGTTGACCTGTCTGAATGGGTTGTCTGTGTATGTTGCACCGATGGTCCAGGAGGACGATATGACAATAAAGCTCTACTTGACTTGACTTGACTTGATCAGAGGTTATTGTCTTGGATGATCGAGTGTATCTGGTGGTTGGCGGGGTTTTAGCCAGGTTAGCCATCGTTACCCACTGTTAGCAATACTAGCAGTACCACTTGGTGGGGGAGGAGAGGGCAGTGCAAATTTGATTTACAGCATAGCTATAAAGCTTTAAGGCGATATTGGCGCGACTGAAGGGGACAGACAGCCATTTCGCTGAGACAGAGGGACGGATATAAAGAGGCACAGACAGACAGACGGGGGCAGGTGAGCATTGGCTCAGCCAGATTATTCCTGCACAGATTAGTGTGTGTGTGTGTGTGTGTGTGAGAGAGAGAGAGAGATAGAGTGTGTGTGTGTGTGTGTGTGTGTGAGCCACTTGCTCTAGACTTCTACGTGACACTTATTGGCAACACTTGCAGTGAAGAGTTAGAGACTGTAGTCAAATATGCAACTATATTAACAAAAAAACACAAAAAAAACAGAGTTAGAACGGTAGCTATGGCAATGATCGTAGGCTTTTATTATTATTACTTTATTATTAGCTGTATAGTTTGTCTAACAGAGTGCTAATCAATATGTGTGGCCCTGTATTTATCTCTCTGTGAGGACCTGGAGGGTGAAAATCTGAGCGCTGTGTAGTTGTGGGGACATCAGGCTGCTCCTCCTGAGCAAAAATCCCCCCAAAAAAGAGGCCTGGCTCCTTTGGATACTGGGGTTAAAGGGAAACTCCGTCAAACTGATGTAAAATCAGCTTCATCAGTGGCGCATGACCAGCAAAGACAGTCATTTAGAAAATAACTTTATTTAGGAAACCCACCAGCTTATAAAGCTACAGTAGAGGCCAGTGGGCAAAAAGCAGTAAAGGGAAAGACACACACACACACACACACACTGCATCATAGTGAACGCCATAGAAACACCACATACAAACACACACACACACCGATACACACACAGTACACACCTGCACTGCATCAGAGTGAAGGCCATAGAAACACCACACACACACACACACACACACACACTAATACATACTTGCACTGCATCTTAATGAAAGCTAGTGAAACTCTACACACAGATACACACTGGCACTGCATCATAGTGAACACCATAGAAACACCGCACAGTGATACACACTTGCACTGCATCATAGTGAACACCATAGAAACACCGCACAGTGAAACACACTTGCAAAGCAGCACAGTGAAAGCTATAGGCACACGCACACACACACTCGTGTACATCATCATCGTGAACAACTATATAAACACCACACACTGCGCATGCGCACTGCTGCAGCGCGCTCTGAAGCACGTGGGCCGAGCCTGACAGTGCTGCGCTGCTGGTGCACTGCTGTTCATTCATCAGAACATTCAGACACACGGAGCTCTCCCGTCTGTACGTTTATGAGCGTGTGTATGTGTGTGTATGTGTGTGTGTGTGTCTCTGATGTGAACCCTGTCTGGATGCCGGGGGAGTTTTTCTGGTGTTTTCCTTCCACGCAGCCTCGTCACATTTAATTGCATGCGGTCCTGGAGCTGGGGGAGGGGGAGGGCAGGGGGCGGGGCGCGGCGCTGCTCGCGGGACCCGCAGGACTGACGGAGCCCCAGCCTCACCGAGCAGCAGAGGGTCCAGAGACCCTGGAAACTCCGTTCCTGGGTCAGTGCGGGTCGGAGGATGTGCTGATGGAGTGATTTTAGTGAAACAGCAAATGAGGCGCAGACTGCGGAACATGTGAGGAAAAAGTGCGCTCAGAACAGCCGCAGTGAGTAAAGACATCAGTCAGAATCGGTCAGGACTAAAGAACTGCAGCTTTTCCACCATACTCTACAGAAACAGCAGCGTGGAGAGATGTGAGGTAATTAATGCAGACAAAGTGGCAAAGATGTGGAACTACTCAACAGCAATATCATATCTATCTATCTATCTATCTATCTATCTATCTATCTATCTATCTATCTATTTATGTTTGTGTATCATAATAAGAATATTACAATAGCTTATTTTCTAGTGTTCTGTATATATGATTTAACCTACCATTACAAATAAAATACTAATTCTCATTATAGAAAATAAGCTATTATCTTTGTATTATTATATATCTATATGTGTGTATAGAAATATGTATATATATACATATATATATATATATACATACATACATAAATATGTATGAATATATATATATATTCATACATATTTATGTATGTATGTTTGTATGTTTAAGCTGATGTTATTATTTAAACCAAGAAAACGTTTATGCAAGAAAACGTTCTTATTATTATTCTCATTATATAAGAGGTTAAAAAAAAGCCTGAAGATTGTGGGGAACATTTTGTCCGGTTCCAGTTGATCTCTGCCCCTAAAGGCAGGCGGGCACCATGCAGCCTTTTTACTGGATTATTTATGTCTGTCTTTCTATCTATCTATCTATCTATCTATCTTTTTAAAAAGGATAAAATGATAAAAAAAAAGAAAATATATTTTTTCTAAGTTGGACTCATAAACATCAAACTGCTAATTAATCAATTATTATTATCTCCTGAATATTTTTCCCTATGCAGTAAAACTGAACTGTAATTTTCTAGAATTAATATTCGCGTGTAAATGTGGGTTGGATGAGTACATTTCGTGGTAAAATGTAAATCGTGTACAGTGAATGTGACTTTATTTGTCACGGAGTTGATTTATGGTGTGAGGCCTGAAGCATTTTTAAAGTGGTGGGACCTGGGACATACTGTTGGGGGGGTTGTTATTCCCGTAAACGTAGTGTTTTTCACGTAGTGTTTTAACGAAACTAATGATTTTTAAATAATATAATGGTTGCAAAGCCCATGGTGCTTTGAATGTTTTGAATTTGCCGCGCTGGTCCGGGTTCGTGAATGAGCTACCCGATCGCTCAGCCCACGTTGGCATGGCTACGCTCATTTGCATGGCCCGCCTACCCGTGCTCGACTACACTGTAAACTCGGCCCTCAGCAGCGCTGATTTGAATTCCCCGCCCACATACGGTGCATAATCTGAATATCCCGCCCACAGGCGCACGAAACACTAAACTCTAAACCCTGATCTGATTTGAATGTCCCGCCCATAACGTTTTGTGTAATCTGAATGCCCCGCCCACAGACGTACGAAACGGTACACTCAGCTCGGAGCTGATTTGAATGCTCCGCCTACGTTGCGTAGTCTACAGTAAACGGAATGTCCCGCCCACATCCCCAAAGCTAAATTTGAATGCCCCGCCCACGCTGCGGAGCTTCAATAATGTGAATGGAGATTAGACGAGTCTCCGAAGACTGAAGGAGCCGAGGAGGGCGGCCAGCCTCGCTTAAAACATAAATGAGACGGACGAGAACCGTGAGTTCTTCTTTTAAATCTTATTTTCACGTCTCTGGTCCCGTTTGACTCGGTTTGTGCCCTGGGTGTCCGTGTTTTTCCGTCTGTTCGTGTTTTGAGGCGGTCGGTTTGTCTGAGCTAGCCGTTAGCACAGCCTGCTAACAACGGTCTCCTTTTGTTCCTCAGTCTACAACAAAGAGTACGGCTGAAAACCCCTTAGACTGGCCTTATTAAAGACAATAGTTGCACATTTAGACTGAAAATCAACAAATTATGCTCTTAAACGACATATGGGAGTCATTGGTTGTTGTTTTTAGGCTAAAATAGCGTTTTTTCTCTCCGGCTGTGTAACTATGGCGACTGGACGGAGCCGCGAAAACACATTTTCTGCCCTAAAACAGGCACAATTTCATTCATAGCATTAAAGTATTACTTATTGTATTATTTAGTATTTTTTAAATATATAGATTGATCCGTTTTTTCAATCATAGGCGATATTTGGCCAAAAAAGAACAAGCTCAACCGGCTAATAGTATTTGAATAGCCATCCCATATTGATTTTTAAAGATCGTTTTTTTTTATTTATTTAATTATTTTGTAATGTATAGGTATGTTTTATAATCAATGGGAATGGTATTTGGACAAAAAAAGACAACCAGAGCCGGCCCTACCACATCTGAATGGCTTTAGCTTAGCTAGTAAAAGTCCCCGCTCAGTGGTGAAACACATAAACAAACCAGTTAAACTGTTTCTTTCACTTTCTCTCTGTTTAGGTAGTTAAAGTGAATAAAGTTGGGCTGGTAAACTGTGAAGTAAACATGACTGATTTGGTTAACCGACACGAAACTGCTTTTGTGTCGTGAGCGGCATTTAATAGTAGTTTTAATTTATTGTCTTGTTAATTCCCAGCTCTTTTAGTTTTTTTCTGAGGCTGATGATTGAGCCTGACAGGGCTGCTGGAGACCCAGCTAGGCCTAAATGGTTGAGCTGGCATGTTGGCTGGTCTTATGACTTGGCCAGCTAAGCCTCTTTGGCAGGAGTAAAGCTGCAGGTCATTGTGTGGGTTAATATAAACCTGTAAAGCTCAGTGTTATCACCAGATCACCAGTTACAGACGCCACTTTCACAGCTGCCCCTTTGTGATATTAACTGGATACAAGCCCCATAATAATCAAGCTTTCTCCCCCAACAAAATGGTCGGGTAGTGCTCTACTATTTCCGTCCTGAAGAGGTGCAACGTGGCCACCAGCCTCTCTCTCTCTCTCTCTCTCTCTCTCTCTCTCTCTCCCCCTCTCCCCCTCTCCCTCTCCCTCTCCCTCTGTTTTTAGGGGTGTAAGGATACACACCTCAGGTTTAATGTGTATATAGTCATATCCCACTTTACTAGTGTTAATGTTGGATCCAGTTTGAATTTGAAATCCACAAAGCTTTAAAATTAAGGCTGACCTTTATATTATAAAGAATAATTTTATTCTGAGAATGTTTTGCCATCATTGAGACTAATGGTAAATAAAACATGAAATATTGATATGTTGATGAATGACATTAACCAAAAATGGGATCTGGTGTGTCTTTAGTGTTTAGGAACTGACTAGAAGACCAGGGAAGAAAAAAAACTGGGTACCTGATCCTGGTATTTTTTCATCGGTGCTGATACTTTTAGTTCCCAATCCTATCAATATTATGGTTTTATTGCTACAAATTGCCTTACAAGATATTACAGGGTCTTATTCATCACTTTTCTGGAATTAAAAGGCTTAGTCTTTAGATGTCACAAAACCAACACATTTATTGAAATCTTCTTATTCTAGCTACAGTAGTTTAACCCCGACCATTCATGCACCGATTCACCAACACCTTTAATGATTAAAAATAGAGGCTTTTGTTGGATTACATGAAGATCAGTTCATCGGAACACCCAGTAACTCACCAGGAGCTGTGATTGGTCACCCTGTCAAACACTGTGATTGGTTAGAGACTCATTTGCATATTGCAGCCTTTGGTGATACCAGTATTGCAGAGACCGGTATCATGATAACGATATATATATATATATGTGTGTGTGTGTGTGTATGTATGTATATAAAATGATATAGTTGACAAGTAAATTTGCTCAGAAGTTAATCTTCTCATGCCTGGAATTGTGTCATGGATGGAATATTAGTGCTTTATTCAGTCAGAGGAGCAGTAATAGGGATAGTTTGGGTCTCTCACTCACTCACACGTGCACACACACAACCTTCTGTTGGGGGCTATTTGTGCTCTGGTCGTTCAGCAGAGTAATAGGAGCCATTTGGGGTTTACACACACCCTCATGGAAACAGTCTGGAGTCTGAGTTGTTCTATAGCTGTTTGAATGCTTCTCTCTCTCTGTCTTATTGTACCCTCCAAAACAGTCTGGTTTGTTTGAAAATAAGTATAAAATGAATGAATTAAGTAAACCTAAATATGTAACCCTGTAATAGTTTAAATTCATTTTACTTTTGAGGATTGGTGGTTTTTGCATGGTAGAAGCAAGGAAAAACTGAAAATGCAAAATTATGGCAGTATGTATTCAAAGTACACTGTTTTTTGCAGCTGAACTGCTAATGAACCAAGACTAAATTTGTTAATCTGTGTTTTTATGCTTTTTGTGTTGTGTTACAGGAAACCCTGGTGTAAAATGGAGGATAGTTTTGATTGCGACTGCGGTGAGCTCGAGCCACCTGATCACTGACGGAGAGCGATCCTGCTGAGGTCGGCCAGCTTTCCCATTTTTTGGACACCGGCTGCTTTAGGACAGGCGAAACAAGAAAAGGAAAAAAAAAGAAGCCTAGTATAGTTCAATTAAAAGCAAAATTGTGCTTAGTTAGCACGTTAGGATAATGCTGCTGCTCAGGGCGAGTCGTACACTGAATGTATCGGCACTGTAAGGATGCTGGTGCTGGTCGTCACTTTAATTATTTCGTTCACCCACAGAGATTACTGATCGGCCTCCGAGTCCATTCCATTATAGGTGTAGGAAGTTAGGAAAACTAGATTTAATAAAGGAAACTCCCTTTTGTTTTTGAGGAGACCTGAAAAGTGTTTTCTCTTTGTCTGTTTTTTGTTGTTTCCCATGATGAGAATACATTCTGGCAACATATCATTTAGGTTGTCCTCATGTCACTTGGCCATGAGGGGAAGGAAGCACTGAGACCCTTGGTAGTGTGTTTGCCTGTTTTGCTTTCAAACAAAATCAAACCGCCACGAGTTATTGCATTTTTTTCTGTTGAAAAGTAAAACAGAAGGTACACAGGTCATATCAGAAACAGTGCCCTTTGCATAAAAATTACTAAGTGCGTTATAAACGCGGCCAGAGGCGCTGTTTCTCCGAGTTTAAAATAGAAATTCCAAATTGGACATGGCGGAGAAATTTGAAAGCCTCATGAACATTCACGGGTTTGACCTGGGCCCTCGCTACATGGACCTGAAGCCGCTGGGCTACGGGGGCAACGGTCTGGTGTTCTCCGCCGTGGACACGGACTGTGACAAGCGAGTGGCAGTGAAAAAAATCATCCTGACAGACCCGCAGAGTGTTAAGCATGCGCTCCGCGAGATAAAGATAATCCGGCGGCTCGATCATGACAACATCGTCAAGGTGTTTGAGACGCTGGGCCCCAGCGGCCGGCGGCTGACCGAGGACGTGACCTCGCTGACCGAGGTCAACTCAGTCTACATTGTGCAGGAGTACATGGAGACAGACCTTTGCAAGGTGCTGGAGCAGGGCCTTCTGTCCGAGGGCCATGCACGTCTCTTCATGTACCAGCTGCTTCGCGGCCTCAAGTACATCCACTCGGCCAACGTCCTTCACCGAGACCTGAAGCCCGCCAACCTGTTCGTCAACACTGAGGACCTGGTGCTCAAGATCGGAGACTTTGGCCTCGCCCGCATCATGGACCCACACTATTCGCACAAGGTTAGTGTTGGTTTTAAACTACTCCTGCTGGTCAAGTTTCTGCACACATTTTCTGTATGGGGCAGCTGGAATTGTCCCTGCGATCGGAAGGTCATGCGTTCAAATCTCAGGACTGCCAGTGGCACGCCTAAGGTACCCTCGAGCGCTGTGCCGCTGGTTGCCCACGGCTTCACTTGAGTGAATTGAGTTAAATGCAGAGAAACTTTCACACTGTGTGCTGTGCATGACAAATGGTGTTTTATAAAGGCGTGTAGATGTTCGATGGTGTGTGTGAAGGTGTGTAGATGTTCGATGGTGTGTGTGAAGGTGTGTAGATGTATGATGGTGTGTGTGAAGGCGTGTAGCTGTACGATGGTGTGTGAAGGCATGTTGACGTGCAGTGGTGTGTGTGAAGGCATGTCAACGTGCTGGTGTGTGTGAAGGCATGTCGATGTGCGATGGTGTGTGTTTGGAGGCGTGTCAATATATGTTGATGACTACTGAATCTTGAGCTACGATGCAAGTTAGTATAGGAGAACAAAACGTCAACAGCCTTCCCTGGTACTGCGTTAACAGAGCAGGTTGACTTGCGTTCTGGTGATTGTGGCTTCCAGAGAAGAGGAGGCGTAATGTTGTTCCTTCATTTCTCCTTCATGCTCTTTGGATTTTGTTGCTTTAATAAATACGTCCTTTCATGCTGCATTTTGATTGGCTGGTCAGTAGTTTTAGGTTGTAGCAGCACACACACTGTTCTTGTTCTCGTCTCTGTGTGTCTGGGCAGTCGTAACAACCAGTTTCCTCAGGGTTTATAATTTTAATTGGGGTGTAAAGCAGAAGCTCAGAGTTTAGTTTCAGGGCTGGTTAGCAGGTCTGGTTTAGGTTCTGTTCACAGCTGCTGTGGAGGTCTGTTTGCGAGCGGTGGGCAAGAGAGAGGAAGTGAATGGTGTTGAAGTTCCTGAAATAAAGCCTCGGCTTCCTGCAAGCTCACTCCCAGCCTCGGACCTCACACCGAAGGTGAAGGATGCGGCACATTTCTGAGCACGAGGAAGCGTTTCTTGTGAAAGGAAGCTTGTTTTGTAAGCTTTTATGAGAAACGGGTGTGTGTCACGCAGATGAATGGTTTAAGCCTAAAGTGAGGTTCGGCCTCTGGCTCTTTTCCCACTAGATGGGCTCAACTTTGGCTTTTGACGGTAATCTGTATGTGCTGGTCTGGTCAAACATCCCTGACCAGCTGGTCTTCCTGCGGTCAGTTAGAAATTAGATTAAAGTAAGTTTCTTTTAATATATTGAATATTTTATTTTTTGTCTGATCACCAGTCTGCACAGCACTTTCACTTTTACCATTATGAAAGTTTTATTACTATTATTGAAAATAAAACTGCATGTCCCTTGTCCTCTAATTGCTTTCTCTCAGGGTCAGTAATCAAAATTAGACATCTGGGTGCATCAGAGTAAAGTGGGCTGGACTTATAATAAAGTGGGTGGGGTTGTGCTTAATAAAAAAATGGAATATTATATGATGCTTCTAAATAGTTCATCCTTTAAACCCCAACCTAAAACCCAGCCATCTTTGTATCTTTATGTAATTTAACGACTTTTTATGAAAATACAATTATCTTTAAATGAGAACATCACGATTTTCTTCACCCCAGTGACGTCTACTATAGATCAAGAACATTTTCTATCACCTGAAAACTTACTGTGTTGGAGAAATTATTTTTTTTCTCTTCTCGACAGTGATGAGATAAAGCCTTGAAGTTAATTTGAAATCAGTCCCAGATCTCATTCACTCTCGATGCTTCTCAGAATTGCATGTTTATTGCATTTTTTCCTGCTGTTTTTCATTCAGCGTGATGTGACTAAGCTTTGGAAAGTAGGTTGCTGGAGTTTTTTCTTTTTTTTTTTTTTTTTGCCTGAGGACGCCGTGAGCCATGGTAATTCCACCAGCTGCTTCTGCGAGACACTCACACGTGTCTTAGATTAGTCATCGCCTCCCCTCTCTCGCACTCACGTGATCTCTCGATCTGTTCCAGAAGCTCGCTTTCTCTCCCTTGTTCGGTTACCTCGTCACAGGGCCATGTATAGGGACACAGAATTTGGTGAGGTGCTATTTATGCTGCGCCTCTAAGAATAGTTGCCCTACCAATAGGACAACTCTTGGCCACTGAAGAGCCATGAGGCCTAAATCAAACGTGTCTATGCACAAATACGTGTTGGTTTAACTTAAAGTAATCGCTAATACACTTGCTTATGTGGTTTCTGGCATGTTCTTTATGTTGTGCACCTAAAAATACTTGTGAGAGCCCATGATTGCTGATGAGCCATGAGGCCTAAATGAAAATTCTACTGAAAAGTAAATGTTTGTTTAGCAAAGTCATCTTTGATAGACTTGCTTATGTGGCTTCTGACCCTGTATGGCTCTATGTATCTACGTTGTGCCTCTAAGAATAGTTGCCCTACCAGTAAGACAACTCTTGATAATTGATTTAGGTCTTATGGTTCATTAAATGGCTATGCGCACAAATAAATGTCGGTTTAGCCTAAAGACGACTCACTTATGCGGCACAACTCACTTTTATCCAAAAGTGTGGACTGACAGTAGCAGCTTCTTGATGTCTTTGTACTTTAGCTCATTTTTCTAAGTGACATTGTGTCATATGGGGTCAGAAACACTCATACAGTTTATTAGGGATCACTGTATGAGACTTAGCTGTGCAGGAAAAGTACTACTTGGCTAAAGAAAAAAATTCAGACGCCAAACATTTGGAGTTGTTGGGGGTTCAGGGGGTTTAGCCCTGTCTTGAGGGCACCAGATGTTTTTTCCTGTTACTCGTAAAGCTCAGCCTGGTTTTTGGCCTTTTTGAAGTCCGGTTTCATATGAACAGAGGCATTTGAGGGGAGGGAGAGAAAGAGGGAGGGGGAAAAAACCCTCAGTGCACTCCATGGCCCCAAACCGCCCTATTATCCCTCCCCCTTTACTCCTCCCCCTCCTCACGTCCCGACATTTTTGTCTGGCCTGGATAAGCCCTTTTCCCCCCTTTTTTTTCGTTCTTTTTTTGGTACTGAGATAGACACCAAGCGGGGCAGGCCACTCTGAAAATGGTCCATCCCGCCACTCAGCACTTCTGCGGTGGCTGCCCGAGGTTTCCATGGGAACAAACCGCAGTCCCGCTCAGTCTCTGCTGTCATAACCACAGTGACGACACACATACACACACACACACACACACACACACACACACCCACGCCCCTCTTCTGGCTGGCACCACTTATCTGCCTCCAAGAAATCGTCTTCTGTTTCATAAAACTTTCCGTTGCCAGACCACTCCAGATTTGTGGATTTCTGCTGTTTTTCTGGGGAAAATAATGCAGCCTCATCTTGTCTGGTAGCATTAATGGTGCAGGAACAGATTTCTGATCAGCTGAAACAGACATTAAAAATGTAGTTTGGCCAAAAAAGATCACATTTACACATTTTCTTTTTTCCCTTAAATGTGATGGATCAGACAAAACAGGCTGGCTAACAAGGAGCTGCATTTGTAAATCATACCCTCACCACACCACCAAGTGGAGGTGTTCAGTGACCTCTTACAGACTTGCTTTCTCTTACAGACTTGTGGTTTCTGACTCTGACACAGTAATATCTATAAAAATGGGCTGAAGTATCAGAATATCAATCAAAATACAGTATTGACCATTAAACCAACAAGGGCTTTAATGACATTGCATTCAAATTCATAAACTTTTATATGGCAGCTTCCACTGTTCTTAAAAGGTTTTCCACAAGAGTTTGAAGTTTCTGTGGGAATGTCTGCCTGTTTGTTCTGTGGAGCATTAATAAGGTCAGGCACTGATGTTGGACGAAAGGTGCTGGATGGGTTTGAGGTCAGGGCTCTGTGTGGCCAGTCAAGTTCTTCCACACTGAACTCCTCCAGTCATGTCTTTATGGAGCTCGCTTTGTGCACTGGGGTACATTTATGCTGGAATAGAAAAGGTTTTTCCCCAAACTGTCCACAAAGTTGGAAGCATTACATTGTTCAGAATATCTTGATATGTTGAAGCATTAATATTGCCCTTCACTGGAAGTAAGGGGTCTAGCCCAAACCATGAGAAACCGGTGTGTCCCAAAACTTTTGTCCATATAGCATAAGATCAGGCACTCCTCATCTACCAGTCTCGAAGGCACAGAAACAGCCTGATTAATTCTATAGTTGGAAAATAGTCATGTAAGAATGAATCATGATTAATTATGAATCACATTTTGATTCACTGACACACAGAAGGAAAACACAGAGCATGGGTCTTTTTAAAACTATCTCAGCCAGTCAAAGACTTTAATGGTTAAAGATTGGCCAGATGGTTACAGATTAGACTTTTGTTGGGTTTCATGAAGACCTCAATTCATCAGAACACCCAATAACTCACCTGGAGCTGTAATTGGTCACCCTGTTAGTAACACTGTGATTGGTTAGAGGCTCATTTGCATAGATCACCTTTTGCAATATCAGTATTGCAAAGGTTAAAATCGCAGTAATGATCAACAGACTATATATTGGTCCAGGTTCAGCAGTGAAACCGCATAATCAAGTTTGTTTACTTATGCATTGCTAATTAGCCACTAGTCATGTAGTTCTAGGGCTAAAACTGAAGGACGCAAACCTCATTTGTTGTACCATCGCCTTGATCTCTCTTTTGGAAAAGCAGCGTGTTTCAAATATAAGACGGGTGTTTCTGCTTACAAATTGTATGAGCGCGGGAACGTCGAGGGACGGGATTTTCTACCTTCCATCTCCAGCGTTACCTGACAAGATCAGATAATGACCTGCTAAAATCATTCCCGCAACTAATAGTTAATGTTTACTGAGCGCCAGTGTCCAAAACGACGCTGAGAAAGTACAGAACATGCCAACCTGTGTAAAATTACATGGGGTGAATCTTAACATGTGAACAATGTTGTTCAGACTGAGCGAAAGGCTAATTATTGACAGCTAGAGTAGGTGAGGGAGGGGGAGGGTCTTCAGTGGTGTGTAATGAAGTTCATGTTCTAACAGAGGAGGCCTGTTTGAGCCTGTTTTGAGATCTGTTTACATTTGAATAGTTTAACTGTGATAGAGGACTGTGCAAAGTATTTTGACTTGTTGATGAAAGAATGTTTACTGTCACAGGCTGTAAAGTGCCTAAAGGTTAAAAACAAAAAAGGTGTCAACGGTATACTGTATACCAGTATACTGATCACTGCCTGATCATCTGGAATCATCTGCACCCGTTTCTTCCCTGGTTCAGGCCTTAAGTTAGATGTGCTTAGTTCTGTGTGAATGATTCATCCCTACCTCACTGTGAGGCTTAAAAAAGTTTCCTTCTAGCATCAAAGTGGTGGAACAAACTTCTCCTGACCATTAAAACTGCTGAGACCCTCACTGTCTTCAAACGGAGACTGAAGAGCCTCCTCTTCAGTGGATGAAAACGACTGCCAAATGCTTTAAATATAAATGTGCTGTGGGGTGAACTTGGGTGAAGTTTGCATCACAGAGGTGCTAAACCTGTTACTTTTGGCTCCTGTAAACCAGCTGACAGTCACTGGACGCAGTAAGAGGCCTAAACATGGAAATAACGCTGCAGTCCTTATCGAGCACCTACAGGCTGAGGGCTGGCACTGTAGGCAGAAGTGTGGGTGGGTTGGTGGGTGTTTTTCCTCAGTGTTTTAGTGGGGGAATGACCTGGGCGTGTCTATTATAGGCACTTTGATTTTCTTTACAGCGCACAAGGCATATTCCAGTATTATGTTATTTTTTGGGGGGGGAGGCGGACTGCGGACAAGCTCAACCCTTAAAGTGTTAGTGAAGTGATTTGGAAGGAAGACATGATTAAGATAAAGGGATATATGTCTGTCATGCAGTCAGTGCTATATATGAAAAGTGCTATATAAACACTAATACTACTAATAATAATGGTAATAATAATATGAACTTTGTAAATGTGCTACTTCATAATAAGAATAACTGGACAGCACATGGATTGAAGTTTTCTGTCGCCATGACAGATTTCCGTCAACAGAGGTCAGTTGTGAGAGGTGGCATGGGCCTGGCGCACGGTCCATTTGGTAAAAAAAAATCCATCAGGTGTTACGTGGTTTTTGTTTTTTTGTTTTAATTCCTGAATGCATTTCTGTGAGAAAATGTGAAGTCTGGTTGCTATGGTAACTGGTTGTTGCTAAGTGGTTTTCCTGTGGTATTGCAGGTGGTTGCCATGTTGTTGCTAGCTCATTGCTATGGTAACTGCAGAGGTTGGTTGTGTGGTTGCCATCCTATATTCCAGGTGGTTGCCAAGGCGTTGCTACATTTCTCCATGAGAATGTGTCTGTCCCCGGGCTACAACACGCTACATGTCATATAAACACATAATAATGAGAAGAACAACTTGGATATGCTGCTGTCTTCTTCTAATTATTATTCTAGTGTATAATATAGCGTATTATCATTATTATTATTATTGTTGTTAATATAGTCTTTATGCTGGTAAGACCTTTTCATAACAACAGTAATAATAGTGCTAGTAATAGTAATTTGTTCGTTTTGGAAAGAAAACACTGGCCAGGGTTTCTTTGATGTAATTTATTACAATAATAACATCCTCGCCTTGCGCTAGCTGCATCTTTGACATTTGCGTTACGCCAGGTCACTTGGTCACCATCTGACTTTTCGTCACAGTGCACTTTCAGACGGAGGAGGGCAGATTCCTCTGACTTTCGGAAGGGTGGGATGCGTCACTGTGGTTTCACTCAGACGTGCTCACACACGTTACTGTTATTAATATATTTCTAAGGACCTGCAGTCGAATCATCTTACATCTAACTTTAACCTTGACTTCAGTTATTAAGTTTAAAAATTAATGATTTTAAGAGACTTTTATGGTTAAAGCGGGGCTTAAAGCAGCCTAAGGTGTACAAAACAGACATTTGGTCCTTGCAAAGAGCTAAACACACACACAAACACACACACCAACACACACACCGACAGTGACTCATCCTGTGAGCCACACTCTGCGCGAGGCCTCATTGAGATCATTTCCTGAATGAGGGGCCATTTCTCTACTTGTTTTATTTTCACCCCCAGCCAGGCAGGTTTATTTTGCCGTCTCCTCAGAAAGGCAGCCAGACAGCTGAATCATCATGCCTCTAATCTTGACATGTTAAAAAATAAAACAATTTCAAAAATATTAATGGGATTAAAGCAGCCTAAGATGTACAAAATGTGTGTTTGCCCATCTTAGACATTCAGTGCTTTCAAAGAGCTGATTGCGTGCGTACACACACACACACACACACACACACACACACACACACGCATGCATGCATGGCCGCCTTTAGCAGTTTTGACCACCTTGTCTTTAAGTGAAGTTCTGCAAATGTGAATAATTGTGCAGTTTTGTTTTTGCCCTCCATAAGAAAGTGCAAGATCTACACTTCAGGGATGACGTTGCTTTGAGAATTTTAGTGTATGAGAACATCAGAGAAGGTTGGGTACTGATTTTGGAACATTGCTTTGAGGGTTTGATTGTATGCCCCTCTAGATTCAAGATTCTTTGTCATGTACATAGTTATACAAGAATAACATGTAGTGAAATGAGCCTCTGAGAAGACTGAAGAAAATGAATAAGAGATCTTTGGAAAGGCTCAACCTAATGTACTGATATATAAAGGAAATAAAGAATATTCCATCTAAAACAAATTACAGATATTACAAAAGCAGCAAGATCTGTACAGTGTGCAAAAATGTAATTGAACAGAATATCTGAGCTGTGTGCAAGATGCAGTGTGTATGGTGACCTTTGGGTCATGTGCGGACTGTTCTGTTGGTCAGAGCTGTTTTGAAAAGATAAAAGCTGTGTGAAAACACCTCTCTCAGAAACGGATGCATCTGAAGAACGTCAGTAGTAGGCCTCTAGATACTCTAAATTGCAGTCCTAAACTGAAAACTGGCCCAAACTGTTATGTATTAGATGTTCGCTTTTGTCATCTCTGACCACAAACACCTTACACTGTGTCCTACAGAGCAGCAGCAGTTCTTCTCTTTGGAAAAAGACCTCGGTTCCCAGGAAAGTAAAAAAAAAAAGATCCTGGCTGGAATGTAGCTAAGTCCCTTTCTCAGGTAATCTGTTTAAGTTAAGAAGAGTTCTGAGGAGCTCTGAGTTACGCAACTCCAAAAGCCTTTTATGTCCCAACTACAGAAATGGTTTGTCTTGGTTTGGTAGTCGCCGGAATCGGAGGGTTTAGTGTCTTTCTTCGTATTCCAGTATTGACCAGTCAGGAACTGGGACCAGTTTAGTACCAGTTCTGCAGAGCACAGTTGACCACAGGTGCACTTTCACCTGGCTTGATATTCGGGTTTGTTAACAAGTTGTAACGAATAGAACCAGGGAAAGGAGGAGAGAAAAGTGTGTGTGTGTGTAAGTAGGGAAAAAAACAGAATTACGTCTGTGCAGAAATGGGTCGTTTGCATTATGCTAATTGAGGACTGTTAGTTTTCCTTGGGTTGCACTTCAGATTGGATTATCCTGTGTGTTTAAATAAAGCCGCGTTTGACGTTGTGTGTGTGTGTTATCTGCTGCGTTTAGAGCTCTACACAACACTTCGGTGCTTTTTAGGGATCATCAAAGGGAAAGAACATGGACGAAGACAGAAATAGCCCTCAGACTGAATCACTGCTGCTGTGTCTGCGCCGCACACATGGAACTCTTTGAACATCATAAAAGAGCAGCTGTGTGTGTGGGGGGGGGGGGGATGTACACTGGGCTGAGTTCTCTTTCTCTCTTGTCGATCAGCCAGTCCATTTGTTAATTGAGGTTTGCTTCTTTAGCATTGGAATTAAGATGCTCGTGTACAGTGCTGTGCAGAAGTCACTCTTATGTCTTCATATTTTGAAAGATCCAGACTTTCTTGACTATTTAATGTAGTCTTGGGGAACAGTTCTCCAGGCCTCCTGAAGGACTTTCAAAGTCTCTCATTTTCAGCCTGTTTTCTATCCATTTCAGAGGAAGGTTTTTGTTTGTTAAGCCACACAGTGAACTACATATGAATCATTCAAGCAGAGCAAAGACCATATTACTTGAGCCAGTGAAGAAACAGGTGCAGATGATTCCAGATGATCAGGCGGTGATCAGTATACTGGTGGTGCTGAATGCTAAGTGGTTGGAACTCCTTTATCTAGGCTCCTTGTATCTTCCCATTTCTTTCATTTAATCTACTCAATATGACAAAGATAAGATGGTTAGACGGGCAGAAAATAATAGTTTTGCACCAACAAGGTGATTCAAAGCAAAATACAAAGAAATGAGAGGTGGCACAAGACATTTGCACAATACAGTACCATAGCTAACAAATAATTGAAACATACAAGCATGGTGCTGAATGTGTGCAAAAACCTGGGTTTTGTCTATCCATGGCTCTAGTTATTGGTATGGTATAATTAGCAGCAGGCTAATTGGGGCCTGTTAGCTTTTCACTGTTGTTTTGGGTGTTAAATTAATTTTGTTTTAAAAATGCAGGGTTTGAAGCCAGAGACGAGGGGTTAGCTACAAACTGGGTATCTGATGGGTGGGAATCTATGTGCACCATATATATGTATGTGTCTGTGTGTGTCTTTGTGTTGTATGTTCTGATTGTATTTAGAAAAATTATTTGACATTTGTGAATGGATTCAGAATCGTCTGCTTTGTGATGCATCTAATATTGGATACCAAGAACTTCTAGTATCTAAAACTCAGACGCTCCTGCTTCTTTAGGGGCTTCCTGGGCTGAATCAAATCCGATGACGGGGGGGAAACACCAGAGAGCACAAAACTGAAGCACTTGTTTGACGTCATAATTTCTCTTGTCTCATGGGCCTGCAGTGGCGTCTGAGCAGATATGAGAGTCCCGGATCTACTAGATCAACTAAATCTGGCAGTAGGAGCTTTTTCTTGAAGTCAGGATTTTGGGAAGCGAGATGATGTCCACCGATCAGCTTCTCTGTCTATTCACCGTTTACTTACAGTTTTTCTGGAAGGCTTTCTGGTGCGTTTGGTGGTGTTTTCCTCAGTCAGGTCCACTGTGAGATGTGTCTGTAGGACCTGGTTTGGTCCAGGCTGTGGTGTGATGTAGCCTCTCTTCAGATCGCTATTTGTGTCACTAGTAAATTACTTAACATGAAGTTATTTATCTGTAGTATTAATGCGCCGCCATTTGTGTGTATAGGATAATTTTGGACAGTTTTTGTTTGACTTTCAATTCTTCTTATTTTTGTCTCTGTGTGACTCTGCAATCATAATTTAAGTAGATTCCACTGGGATCAATAAAGCTTTCTGATTCTTTTCTCTTTTCTTTTTCTCTCTCAGGGTCATCTGTCAGAAGGTCTGGTCACCAAGTGGTATCGTTCCCCTCGTCTCCTCCTCTCCCCCAACAACTACACTAAAGCCATCGACATGTGGGCAGCCGGCTGCATCTTCGCTGAAATGCTCACTGGGAAAACCCTCTTTGCAGGTTAGCCCCTACAAACATTTGTTTGTTTATTTGTCTGGCCGATCTCTCCAGCTGCGTCTCTTTTCTTGGTTTCTCTTCTCTTTAATTATCATTGTTTAGGAAGCTCTGACATCTCAAATTTCACGTTTTCTTTTTTTTTAAATATATGGTTAAAAATAGCATTTAAAAAAAACCCACCGGCAGTTTAAAAAAAAACAAAACACCTCCTCTATTCTCAAGAAATGCATGCTCCTATCAAACAACCCCCAAGAAATAGAAATTCACTAAACATTTTAAATGACCATATTTTTGGTTAATGGTCTATCAGTTTGTTTAACGGTCTTTAAGTGAGTGCAGTCTGTTATGAGCCCAGAAATGTACAGTCAGTGGTAACATCACTTAATAAAATCACTCTTTTTCATTGTTACACTTAAGATGCTCTTAATTTGTGCCATAGTGAAAAATAGTAAATACTTCTTTGTGAACATGGGCTATAGCACAGGATTAGAATGAGAGTAATAAAACCTGTGGTTAATCCTACACTTACAGAATGGGGATTAATACAACCTGGGGTTATTTCTACACTTATTGTTAGAGAATGGGATTAATATTGGTTTAATATAACCCATATTATATTTATTGTTATCGCAAAGGACTAATGTATATGTGGATTGTAAACAAACTTATTTTTGTAGTATGGGATTAATTTATTTCTACATTTATAGTATGGGATTAATGTAAACTGGGGTTATGTCTACATGTATTATTATAGCATTGGGTTAAAATAAGTAATATTTCTACAGCTATTGTTGGATCATGGGATAAATATGACTCCATGTAAATCAGATTTTAGTTGAAAACCAATTTAAATAATGTATTTCAGTGTAAACAATATTTCAGTTTTTAAGTTAAAATGCATGCTTAGTTGCCTAATTGACTTAAAATCATGTTTCAAATGGTAGAGCCATTCTTCTGTCTTCTGTGTAATCACCACTGTGAGAAATAATTTTTTGCTGGACTTCCAAGAACCACGTCTGCTTCCCCGGTATACAGCTGTCTTCTCTCTCTCTCTCGCTGCCTCTCTCTCTGTCTGTGTACTCACAGCCCTCTGCATATATACTCAGAGCAGGTATAATAAAGTAATCTAGGCCAGACCGATATTTTCCCCGTCTGGGAGGAAAACTTTTCCTTATGTGAGTTTTAAGGTGAACTCTACTCTCAAACTGCAAGGAAAGTAGGTCAGAACTGTTTTTGCCTTGAACGCTTCAGCCTGGTCCTGCAAGAGGGTCTGTTTTCAGTGTGTGATCTTTTGGGAACAGGGTCAAAAAGGTCTAAGATCTTGTGTATCCACACAGGCCTCCGGGAGCATTCAGATCCTGCATTCAGAAAGAATGGGAGGGTTGTTAATTTTGCTTCAGTCGTGATGTTATGAGAGCAGAGGATTTAATTGAGGGTCCACATTTGGGTTCTTGGAGTTCGAATTTTAAGTAGAGTTTGTGTATGCGTGTGTTTGTGTAGGTGCTCATGAGCTGGAGCAGATGCAGTTGATCCTGGAGTCCATTCCTGTGATTCATGAGGAGGACCGACAGGAACTGGAAAGTGTTATTCCCGTCTTCATCAAGAACGACATGTCTGTACCACACACACCACTGGCCAAATTGCTGCCAGGAGTCAGTGCTGAGGGTCAGTATCCCAGTTGGCCAAGTATCCCCCTTATGTATGTGTGTGTGTGTGTGTGTAATTTAGTGCACCCATACAGAATAAAGTTTTAGTAGACTGGTTTATTGTGTAATGTTTGTTGCTATAGCAGACACTGCAATAAAGATATCTCTGTTTATTTGTCAAACTCATCAACGTCTTGCCTACTGCTCCAACAGCCCTGGATTTCCTAGAGAAAATCCTGACCTTTAACCCCATGGACCGGCTGACAGCGGAGGAAGCCTTGGCACACCCATACATGAGTGACTATTCGTTTCCTCTGGATGAACCCGTGTCTTCACACCCTTTCCACATCGAGGACGAAGTGGACGACATCCTGCTCATGGACGAGAGCCACAGCCATGTCTACAACTGGGACAGGTCAGACACACACACACACAGAGCAGCCTCGCAGTCCTTTAGAACAGAGCTTATTCTGTTTGAGAGCTTATTAATTATGATGTCCAGAACCTACTTGGACAGCTTATTGATGGAAGGTCACCTGGCTGAAGAAAGGGAGATGCATATGCAAATCAGCTCCACACACCTGCCTTTAGAACATGATGATGCTGTTTATCTGAAATGTGATGTTCTACAAAGGAAGCATGATATGGTCAAAATTTCAGTATTGTGATTTTACTGCTACATATTGCAATTGTGATGCCTTTCAAGATATTAAAGGGATTAAAGAGTTATTGTTTCAAATTCTATGTTCACTCCCCTCCCCGGCCACACAGCTTGTTTTTGAATAATAGTTGGTTTACACATTTAAATGTATCTCCTTATTCTGACTAAAGCAGTTCAGCTCCACCCATTCATGCACCAATTCAACAACACCTTTAAAGATTAAGACAATTAGACTAAAACAGTCGGATTTCATGAAGACCTTAATTCATCCGAACACCCAGTAACTCACCTGGAGCTATGATTGGTCAAACTGTCAAACACTGTGATTGGTTGGAGGCTCATTTGCATATTGCAGCGAGAGACGTTGTAATAACGATTAGCAGACCTATGTGATCCAGATAATATAACAATAATATATGTTGCTGACAGCGATTTTTGTTGAAACCTTGTGTGTTTTTTCAAATGGAAAATTTTATTTCAACCTAATTCTCAACCACAACGTGTACAAGACACTGTTCACTGTATAGTAAACTTTATATAAGTTTTAAAACAATAGCTTTTACTGTACTTTGTCCAATTGGGAGCTATTTGGGATTAATACTGTTTCCCAATTCTGCTGGTGGAGCACCTCTGCCCTGCATAGTTTGGTGTTTTTCTCTTCTCCAGCACACCTGATCCATCAAATCCGGTAATTAACGAGCCATGCATAAAGGCTTGAGCGGGAATGTAGAATGTGCAGAGCAGAGGAACTCCAAGAGCAGGATTTGGAGCCACTGGATTAGCAGAGGGTTTTTTTTTTTTAAATACATTTTACAAAGCATGGTTTCACAAGTTGTGTAACTTAAGCTTAAATTGAGGCTCTTGCTATTGGACTTGAGTTGATTCGAGGTGCTGAAGCTCTGTTCTGCTCCTTGCAGGTACCACGACAGCCAGCTCTCAGAGCTGGATTGGCACCTTCACAGCACAGCAGAGCCCGAGGAGGTCCAGCGTGACCCCCGTGCCCTCTCTGATGTCACGGACGACGAAGAGGTGCAGGTGGACCCGCGCAAGTACGCGGACGCCGACAGCGAGAAGTTCCTGGACGACCCGGCAGCCTTCGACTTCCCTCCTGAGCGCCCGTGGCCACAATACGACGAGCATCACGAGAACAAATATTGCGACTTGGAGTGCAGCCACACCTGCAACTACAAGGCCGTCTCCCCATCCTACCTGGACAACCTGATCTGGCGGGAGAGCGAGGTGAACCACTACTACGAGCCCAAGCTGATCATAGACCTGTCCAACTGGAAGGAGCAGCAGAGCAAGGAGAAAGGAGACAAGAAGAGCAAGACCAAATGCGAGAAGAACGGCTTGGTCAAGGCTCAGATCGCCCTGCAGGAGGCGAGTCACCACCACCATGGCCTCAGCCAGAGCCCCCCGGAGAAGGACCGTCAGCAGGAGAAGCACCAGAACCAGAGCCAAGGCTTCGATTTCGACTCCTTCATAGCCGGCACCATCCGGCTAAGCCTGCAGCCCGAGCCCAGTCAGGTAGGAATCCTCAACGAGCTCAACACCTCCGTCTCCCAGCTGTCCAAGTCCATCAGCCAGGAGAAGGACGAGAAATGTCAGGTGAACCTGGCGCAGCAGGGCGGCCGCCCGCCGTGCCCGTGGGACAGCTACGGGAGTCCGGGCACCGAGGAGAGCTGCTGCCTGATCGATGAGGCCTGCTGGGACGCTCAGAAAGAAGGTGGGGTCGGCGGATACACCAGCTACTTAGATCGGCTCTTCAGCAAGCGCGACGAAAGCACCATGATCACGCCTCCCGACTCCCACGACGACTTCTCCCCCGAGGCCGATGTCCCGCTCTCCTCCGCCCAGGACGAAACCGCGCCTGGGTTCCTCGCCCGAAATGGAGAAATCGTCCTCGAGTCACTGGCCATCTCCGGCGACCTGCCTCTCAAATCCCTGCAGGCCACCCTCACGCCCACCGCCCACGTCAAATGCTCCCCACAAATTGCCCACAAAACCTACAGCAGCATCTTCAAACACCTAAATTAAACTATTCCGTTTTATTAAAATTAACATTAAACCCATGGTAACAACCTTACCCCACCCTCTTCCAAAAACACCTGCGACAAGCAGAACAAGCAGGATCACTTTTTTATTATTATTATTATTATTATTATTATTATTATTTTACTTGAATCATTTCATAACCTTTTTTTTGGCGTATTTTAAGTTTTTTAATCATTTGAATTTATTATATTATGATGAGTTCATGACCTTCATTAAGAGCGTCAAAGTCCGTTGACGCACTTTTTTTCTTTAATTTTAATTTCTGAACGTATTTAAATAAAAACGAGAATAAAAAAACGAATAAACTGGCATGCCATTTGCACACAGCGTACTGTAGATTCATAAACACGAGAGAGAGATTAAGAGGCTTATAAGGAACAGTGAAGAGAGAGAAGGGGTGTATTTATTCGAGACGAGGGAGGGAGAGTGCACTAAACATGAGGGAGACGTCACTGACATTCTGAAAAATGTATAAATTAATAGAATTTTTGAAGTGGCCTTCCAGCTGATCCGCCTAGAGGACAGAAACGAAACAAGCCGTTTTCCGTCTCCTTTTCTTATTATTTTGACGTTATTCACCATATCGAGCGTATTCCTTTTCTTCCCTCTTCTTCAGAACCGTGAGGTCCCCCCAGGTGGGTGGGGCTTACTGCGCGGCGTCCACACGGGCGCCAGCAGAGCAGCCGTTGGTCAAACCGTGTTATCTACCTCAGCAGGTAACAGCAGATGGAGCGAGTCGGAGCTGTAGTGCTTTATGCTGAACGTTCACCCCGTTAACCCATCCGGTGCGCAGCGCTTGGCATATCTTTTTTTTTTTTTTTTTTTGGGAAATAAATTGCGTTTGCCATAGTGACGTGTTGAGATCATTTATTTATTTTTAAGCAGATGTGAGATATTTATTTTAAGGACGTTGTAATTTTCAGTGACTGGCAACCCGAGGCATTGAACTTCCATCCTTTGTTCGTTTTTGCTGCGTTTTTTGCGAGTGGGCGTGTGTGCGTGCGTGTGTGTGTGCGTGCGTGTGTGTGTGTGCGCGGGCGTGTGTGTGTGTGTGGGCGTGTGTGTGTGTGTGGGCGTGTGTGTGTGTGTGTGTGTGTGCGCGGGCGTGTGTGTGTGTGCGCGGGCGTGTGTGCGCGGGCGTGTGTGTGTGTGCGCAGGTGTGTGCGCGG
>JBBPCX010000018.1:20019804-20031791 GCA_037974365.1 Hydrocynus forskahlii | reverse complement strand
TATATACACACACATTTTTTAAGACTTTAATTTTTTAAATATCACCTCGTCAGTGAGATGACATTTGCCTCGATGCTGGTGTGACTCGTTTGACTTTGACTCGTGGCTCGTTTGACAGAATGATCGCGTTTGTTGTACAAGAGCACGAGCTGTGGTTGCTATGGTTACAGTGTAATAGTGGTGATAGAAGATTAAGGGAGGTCATAAATACTCAATAAAGATGGTTTAGAAAGGCATGTTATCAAGACAACAGCTTGTCAGTGTCATATACTGGTTTGGCTTTAATGCATGTCGGGTGGCTCAGCAGTTGTGCAAACTGACAAGATTTGCTTTACAGCATCACACAGTGTGTTTCTTGGATGTGCGCTCCCGAGTGTCCTGCACTGTGTGGTGTTGGACGTTCCACACCGGTGCGACTGGGTGCTTTAATGGACAATACAGCTCATATTCCATCAAGTTTGTGTGCATTTGTGTGCCAAAAATATCATTTGTAACTAATCATCATTCATTCTTACACCATTTTCCAACCTCTGTTTATCCCTCAGAATTAAACAGGCTGTTTCTGTAACTGTGCCTTCAAGACTGATATAGGTAGATGAGCTCTTTCCTGATTGGATGTCCTATATTTAGAAACTAACAATATTTACAGATATTTCAGTTCCATAGAAGTGAGGATATGGTTCCTTTAGTGTACTAAAAGGCATCATAACTGTGATGCTGATAAACATCCTGGATCCAGACACAGATGATGGGGATGGTGAGGATGATGGTGATGATGGTGATGATGGTGATGGTGATGGTGTTGATGGTGTTGATGGTGATGAGGAGAAACTGGAGGAGATGCTGTTCTCCCACGGTTCCAGACAGGAACTGTGTGCAGAATTCCGTGATGCCGCTGGTTAAGACGCCGCCCCCTCCTTCGCTGCATCAATGGAGTTTTATTTGGCCACAGCAGACACACAAAGCCTCGAGTGTTCTCCAGAAACGCTATAAACACGGAACAGGACTGCATGACCTAAAGGGCAGGGAGTCGACCGCTCTGCAAAAACAACGCCCTGACAAACCGAACCTTCAGCCACCCTCAGACCCTCCCACCTTTAAAGAGATAAACTCTGGCCACAAGTGTGTAGATCCTCACTTCTCCAGCGTTTCCCCTCAAACTCAGGGGGGTTTGACCACGCTCTGCTGCAGTGACAGCCTTCTGAAAAGTCAGAACATTGCTTTAAGGATTTGATTGTAGCCATTAAAGCATAAGTGAGGTCAGGTACTGATTGTTGGAACACTGCTGTGAGAATTTGATTGTATGAGAGCATTAGTGTGATTAGTGGGGGTTGCTGAAGTAACAGCTTCTACTTTTCTGGAAAGTCTGAACATTGCTGTGAGGATTTAATTGTATGAGAGCATTAGTGGGGTCATGTACTGATGTTGGAACATTGCTGTGAGGATTTGATAGATCGTGACCATTAGTGAGATCAGGTACTGATGTTGCAAAATTGTGAGGATTTGATTGCAGCCAGAACAAAATATTGCGATTTTCTGTACATTTCATAGAAATTCTCAAAGAATGTTTGATGACTGAGGGAAAGGTTCAGAAATGAAAGAGAAAGGAAAAACTGCTGATCACTATATTATGGAGAGATGGGTGGATGCATGGATGGATGGATGGAGGGACGAATAGCTGGGGGTTCGATGGGATGGAGGAAAAGAGCGAGCGGAGACCACATGTAGGGAAGGATGGAAGGATCGATGGGTGCAGGGATGGAGAGATGGGTGGATGGTGGGATGGATAGAGGGATAAATGAATGGCTGAAGGGACTGAGTAACAATTGATCATTCAGAGTGCAAACTGTCAAACGGCTTCAAGCCCAAGAACCGTCAAGTCAAAAGCCCCTGGGGCCAAACGCTGAAAATTTCGGACAATTTCACCTGACAATGGCGTTGCTAGAGCTTAAAAAAAAAAACGGGGGAGAGTATGTGAGTGTTTTATATAAATAGTGTGATTTATGAGCTCAGTTTTCAAATAAAGGCTGCATAGTGTAGACAACATGCCTTTTTCCAATTACAGTGAAGAGCAGGTTCTAGATTTTTTTGCTCGTGCACCAGCGTTCCATACTAAAATTCATCGCTCCATTACTTGTATTGTGAATTGTTCTGGTGTTCACCCCGTTGGGCCGCCTGACTGCAGAACAGCTAAAACATCATCAGCGAGATCACCACGATGCTGGTATCCCTCTTTTGACTTTGACTTGTTCGACATGATGATTATGTTTGCTGTACAACAGTACAAGCTGTGGTTGCTATGATTACAGTGCTATAGTAGTAATGAATGAAGATTGGGGAACTTGATAAAGTGACGGTTTATAAAGGTGTGTACCTAAATAACAGCTCTGCAAGGTCATTTGCCAGTGATGCTTTGATGTGTCATATACATTCAATAGAATGAATGAAAGCCCCTGGTGGTGCAGCGGGTAGTACTGTTGCCGCACACCAGATTTCTTTTCCAGAGTCAAACAGTGAGTGTATGTTTTTTGGTTGTGTGTGTTGTGGTCTTGAGTGTCCTGCACGGCGCTCCATCCATCCGTCAGTTGGTGCGTCAGCACAGAGATGCAGCCTGAGTTTAGTGTGATTTAGTAACTGATGGACTGTCAGATGTATAAAAGTATAAATAATAAACTCTGAGTGTAAAGATGACGGTGTATCGACTGTAATCCTGAATCTCCATTAACCTGCAGTGTTGATCAGCAGTTAGAAGTGTTAGAGCGTTTAGTGTTGAACGCTTTAATGGAAAGTAGTCAGACGGCGCGACCATGTGATGCTACGCGCTGAAAGGTTAACGTCCTGTACTTTTATCCACATGTTTAGTGGATCGCATTAAAGCTGTGACCCATGTAGTCACCCAGAGAACATAAAACAGGCTGATCTGCATATCGCACATGTCATTAAATCAAGACAGATCCGTTCGGCTGGGGGGTTGGAGGAGGCCTGGATGTGTGTTGGGTGTGTGTAGGATATGGGCAGATATCAAACAAGCTGTGAATCCCAGCTGGACATAAACCCTCCTCCTCCAGGTCTCAGGGGAGCCTAACCTTGAGCCTGTGTGCCTGTAAAAGCTGTTGCCATGGGGGATGGGCACAGACCTCCTCCTGCGCTCTTTTCTTTCTTTCTTTCTTTCGTTAAGTGCGCTGACCTCACTGCCATCCTTCCCCTGGTCAGCCCACTAAACACAAAAGCATATTCCATTAGTGTTTTTATTTCTCCTCCTCTCGTAAATACACTCCGAGGACCATGGGGCAGACGCTACCCACACGATGAGCTGAAGGTAGAAGGCCTGGCCGAAGGATCATTCTAGGGGGGGGACATAAAATATAATAAAATAATTTTTTTAATCTTACCCCCCCCCCAAAAAAGGTCAGGGGCACGGATATCCGGCTAAAAGGATCATTCTGGGTTGGGAAATAAATAAATAAATGAATAAATAGAAAAATCTTGCTAACCCCTACAGGCCGAGCAGGGCTACTGCTGCAAAAAAAAAAAAATCAAAACAACGGAGTGACGTCACGTCGCTAGGGTGACGTAGCCGGTGACGCTGGCAGCATCAGCAGCGGTACCCAACAACCCCCCCTCCCATCCTGCAGTGTCTGCATCCAGCGCCCAATACCACACACACACACACACACACACACACACATCCCCTACAGCCAAGGCCTGGCAGAAATGCACATTTAGCTCTGTCGAAGCATCCCACAGCACAAGTGACGTCATAATATACATATATAGATATAGATGGACAGATAGAAAACAAACATTTACACATCAAAAGTATAAAAATATCACCAAAACTGCACTGTTTATCCCTGCAGGTGCTCCAAAATGCCCTACGCAATTCTGCTTCCACATGAAGGACAGACCACTGGCAGGCCCTGCCAGAATCCCCCCCAAAAACTACCCCCCCACCACCACCACCAGCACCAGCACCAAACCATCTCCACCAAAATCACCCCAAACCAGCAGCTCAGCATCAACCAGCCCCCAAATCAGCCGCTCCAGCCTCACTGATCCAGGATCTCCTACAGTGTATCACTGACAACAAAGACCCCCCCCCCCCAAGTCAAACGCTCCCTGTTCACGCGCAGGCTCGCGGAATAAACAGCTCCCCCCCAAATCACACCCAGTCTTACCTTTGTGTACAGCTCGGACGCAGCCATGGCTGTAGCTGTGTGTGTGTGTGTGTGTGTGTGTGTCCAGTTCAGCTCTTTGATCTCCGGGCTCCGCGCGCTCAGTCCGTGGCCGGGCTCGCGGCTCCTCTGCTCGGCTCGCTCATGACTCCTCGGCCTCACCTCCGCGCACCACAGCTCCGGCAGCACCGACAGAGTGATTTGTGGGCATCGAGGAGCCTGTCGCGGGGGAGAGGAACGGGGCAGCGACGCCGCCTGGTGGCCAACATCAACATTTACTGACGCAAAGGGGAAGTCCACCCAATCTCCAAAGTTCTCCTCCAACTCAAAGTAGGGCTGCACGACACAGACTGAAGACCAGTGCTGCGATTTTACTGCCAAATATATCGATTGTGATGTTTTTCTATATATTAAAGGGCCCATATCATCGCTTTTCTGGGGCAGCTGCTGGCCTAGCAGTTAGGGAGTTGCCCCTGTGATCAGAAGGTCATGGGTTCGAATCCCAGGGCTGCTAGTGACAACACTGAGGTACCCTTGAGCAAGGTACCGTCCCCGCGCACTCCTCCCCGGATTCTGCGACCCTGGCTACACATGGCTTCATTTGGTGAAAGGGTTAAATGAAGAGAAGGAATTTCCCACTGTACTGTGGCCTGATCACATTTGACTATAAGGGCCACTTTACTTTAAAGTCTGTAAATGTTGTTTCAAATGGTAAATTTACTCCCTGCATCCATACAGTCCACATATGGAAAATAAGCTACAAAATCATTCCATTTTTAAATCCTAGATTTTGTGATGTCACAAAACCAAAACAACATGATTAAATATATCTCCTTATTTTGGTTATTTCCTCCCATTCATGCACAGATTCACCAACACCTTTAACGGTTAAAAATGAGACTTTTACTGGATTATATGAAGACCTCGATTCATCAGAACACCCAGTAACTCACCTAGAACTGTGATTCGTCAGCTTGTCAGAAACACTGTGATTGGTTAGAGTAGGGGTGTCAAGCTCCGGTCCTGGAGGGCCGGTGTCCAGCACAGTTTGATGGTTCTCCTACTCAAACACATTCTCTAAACCCGGCAATTAACTGGCAAGGTGAACCAGGTGTTTCTGAGCAGGGAAATCACCAAACCGTGCGTGATTGGTGAGAGGCTCTGTGAAAGGTTAGAGACTCTGAGATTGGTTACACACACACACACACACACACACATATATATATATATATAGTAGCGAGCGGCACGGCAGGACTGGCTCCCATGAGCCTTTGTAGTTGGGACTAAGTGGCCAGTTGGCCTGTTTAATGTGTTTGGGGGACATTAGAGGGAGGTAGGTGTGTGTTATGTGTGCTTTTGGGAGTGTAATTCTGTGCTATTTTGTGTGGTTTGAGCCCTTTCTCGTCTGTCAGCATCCTCCGGAGCGTTATGTGTCGGAGGATAGTGAGAGACGAGAACAGAAAAGTGTAGTGAAATTAGGCATTGTATTGGACTAAGCCAGTGGGGGGCGCAGTTGACCTTGTTAAATCTGCAGATGGAGATAAGATTACCCAGAGATGGGGAAATAATTCAGTAGCACCATGCAGTTCCTATGGTATGTGCCGAGTTTGTCGGATTCGTCCTACAGCAAAATGGTAAGGTGGAAAACATGGAGTGGCCAGAAGTATGCAGACTTAAACCCCATCTAGCAGCTTTAGGATGAACTGGATAGAAGAGTGAAGGCAAGGCAACCTATAAGTGCCACTCACTTATGGGAACTTCTGCAACATAGTTGGGAAGAACTTTCTGCAGAATGAACAATGAGACATTGAACCGGTTGAATTTCAATACAAAAAAAACAGAAAAATTGGGGTGTTCTAAAACTTTTGACCAGTAGTGTGTTTAAACAAACACACACACAGTAACCTTCAGTCTCTCGTGTTTTTTTTCTGAGAACTGAACCAATAATTGTTCTTGGAAACACCTGCAATTATGCGGAAACTGCAGATATCCTCCACATTTTTTTGCTTTTGTGACGTCCGGGCCTCGTCCCCCACGCCCCTGGTCTCCCTGCTTACCCGCCGCGCCCAAACATAAATAACCAGCATGAAGACGAGGGGGCCTGGGGACGAGACCCGGACGTCACAGTCACCTGTACTCAGAAGTGGGAGGTTTTAAATTTGCCAGTCCGAGAACGTTATTTATTTGTCCTTGCTGCTGATTGGCTGCTGTCCTGTGACGCATCTCTACCAGACACAGTCTAGAATTTCCCCCTTGGAGCGTCTGTGTTCTCCTGTTTTTCGTTTTTTTCTTCTTAAAGACCTGTATTTTTATTACCTGTTTTTTTTTCCTAAATTAATTTATTACTGTATTTAACTGTTTATACCGAAGAAAAGAACAGGGCATACCAAAGAAGATGCGCGTGCATTAATTACAGTACAGTATATACAGGGGTAATATGGGTACTTACATTCTAGCACTGCAGGTGTTCAGTGTAAACTGTAATGGAGAGACAGTTTGTCTCTGGAGAGAGAGCTTGTTTGGAGAGAGAGCTTGTTTCTTCATGAGATGTTTGGATGATGGTGGAGAAAGGATTGGATCCCTTTCTGTGTTTTTAAGGCTCTGGAGCACAAGATGGACCCCAAAACCAAGTACCAGCAGCACCTTTTCTATTTTTTCATATATGCACCTTTTCTATTAGTCCTTTCATCACAAAAATGTAAATAGCTGCTGTTGCATTTAAATTGTTTTAAAAAAAAACTGCTTTGACCAGATATAATATTTTGCATCTCCTAAACTAATTAATTTATAAATAATTCAGGGTCTTGAAGGCGGTTGTTATATGCAATTGTTCATACAATTATGGTAGCATTATTTATCCCTGAGCAAAACAAATTGCTTTAAAAGTAAGAAGTAAAAATGGAATGAAATACAATTAAATGAAATCGAGACCAAAATGTAAAAAAAAATTGAATGAACCCCCTCGTACAATTCACTCAACTCGCCACAGGAAGGCGCCAAAAGCAGCAGTTTTAATTAGTCATTCTATTGGTTTTTATACATTTAACTGGATTTAAATCACTTTCATTTTGCACGAGCTTATATCATTTTAATAGCGTAGATCATACACAGCTTCTTATTTATTAGCATTTTACATAAGTACTCCAATCTGTCCCTATCTCAAGAATAAAACACAAACGAATTGGACAGGATTATACATAGGAAATAGGATTTGTGCAAAATATGCAACTGCTTAATCTGTGAATTGTCTGAATGTTACTGGATGTTAATACCCTCATCACCTGATGCTCTTTTATTGCATTCATTATATTTTTTATTGCATTGTCACTTTCATAGCCATTTTATACTACGGATCTCGTACTACACACTAAATCTTAAACACAGCAGTGTTGCACCATTTTATTACAGTAATGTTCTTATTGCACTGTGATTGTCTTATGCTTCTTGATGCTACTGTCAAAATAATTTCCTCGGAATAAATCATTCTTTCTTATCTAATGAAAAAATGACAAGGTGAAAATGCACAGGTTTGCAAAACTATTTTATTTACAAATCAAATGGCACAAAAGTGACTGCGGTAGATGCCCATGCGCATCCTGGCCCAGACGGTTTAGTGTGTAGTGCTTCAAATCTGACTAGAGGACCTGGGGAAGAACTACAACCCTTCCTACTACTGCTCCAGCTCCAGCTGTGGCTGTGTTCCAAATCACACCGTAAAGCTCATGTTATTTGGTGTTAGTGGTGGGCGATGCTGTTATGAGTCATCGTTATCTGGATCTTTTATGCCACAGTATGCTTTTCTGAGTGTGTCATGGGTGATGTCAGTGCTCATGGAACACCTACATGAATCATAAAAAAATTACAGCCAATTATAGAGAAGCCTGTAAATATAAATGTTTAGTAACTAGATGGACACAAGTGATTGGACGGCAGCCTCTTAGGCCATTATTGTATTGATTAACTATTCTGTTCATTCCTTTCCTCAACCCTCAGAAAAAGGAAATGTGATGCATATTGGCATATCCTGATGTCATGTTTTGCCAGATTGCCCACCATTATTGGGAAAGCAGCCTTGCAGAAACTGTGCCAGACGCTTTTCAACTGGACTTGCGACAGCAGTGTGGTCTTTAAAGCTGAAATGTTAACAAACAGAAACAGACAAAACTCATGATTTGGAGTCGGCACAGCTCAAGTACGTCATCGGAGGTCGCACTCCATCATTCAAGCCATGTCTAAGCTTTGGGAATGGTGAAATGAAAACAAAAGGTTACTAAAATTGTTTTGTTTTTTTTAAAATCCCACTGCTTTAACTCAACACAAGCAAATATGTACACGTTCATCTACAACGCCTACTGAACATAGAAATCTTTATAAAGACTCTTATAACCCCCCACCCCCCATAACCATTGAGCATAAAGACCCCATGCCTCGTCCTGCACGACTACCTGTAGACTTTTCTCTTCAGTGTATTTTGTAGATGGAGGTAAAGTGAACATGAATAAGGATTAACAGAAGACTAAGGAAAAAAAATCAGACACTCTCAAAACCAATGTGTTAACACAGGATGTGTAATCATTATTTAAACATATACATGTGTGTGTTTACAATCACGACAGGCCACTCTCAGATTTTGTAGAAAATAAACGACATGCTGTCTGGTTTTGAACATCCACTGTAAGTTCAGTTTAATGAATTTGAAGTTTCATCAAATAACCCACGTAACTGTTATCACTGCAGTAAAGATTCACAACCTTTCAAGCCTGCAAACAGTTCCGTCTCATTTACTTGAGGCTCATTTGGAACTTGTGGGGCCAAATGAAAGAGCTGGAGACTGTGGAGGCCAAAACAACATTCTCTAAACTATCCTGCATATGATTTTTGCACAATTTTGAAGAATGTTTGGGATCATTACCCTGATGATGACTGAAATTGTATCCAATGAAACGTAAACCACGAGGAATTGTATAATGTTGAAGAACTGAGTGATACTTTTCTTTTTCATGATCAACACAAAGTGAATGTCAGGGCACTTAAGGCACACCTGACATGTTTTGTCAAATCCAATAGTTTTAGTCTTTGTGGCTAAATAATGTTACTAAAGACTTTAAAATATAGAAAACCAGTCAGTTACATGTGTTTTAAGAATTTCTAATGTTTTCTTGTAATAAAAATCAGCATATCCTTTTTTTTCTAAATCCAAGGATGGGCCCAAATGTCTGGCCTGCAGTGTGTGTGTGTGTATGTGTACGTATTTAATCTATATGAACACATTCTGTGTTAGAAATCTGGAGACACTGCCAGATTTCCAACGGAGATTAAACACACTACCTGTGTTAAAAAAGATAAAACTCACTGGGTGTTAAAAGCAACACAAAACATGTTCTTAATTGGAAGTGAAAATAACACACTGTATTAAAGAGACCATTAGTTTCTATTGTGTGTTTTGACAGAAGAGATTGGCATTCTTTATAGACCAGTTTCAATAAGGCTATATGATGCCTACACTGGTCTCTCGTGGCAACAGACATAAACCCACATAGACATTATAAGAGCTTTTGCCAATAAGCACTAGTTGTCAACACTTCATGTATACTAATGCTTACTGGACCAGGCCATTAATGTTTATGTATGTTAACGCCAGTTGTTATAAAAGGCTTATGTAGGTGTTATGTAGCCTCACAAAGGCTTCAGTTAACGAGAAATGTGTTAATATCGTTGCAGGCGTCTTTGTTTAACACATCTGTTTTGAGAGTGCATGGAGTGTTAAACATGAGTGACAATGAGAAGGAGAAAGAGAGGAAGAGAGAGGGAGTGAGAAAGAGAGAGAGCAGCATGTTGCATTGCGGAGAGCCGGATGCTGGTGGACAGGGTGTTGGTCAGCCGGCCAGTTTGCTGGCCACCAGGGAGGGTTTCCTCTGGGGCAGGTCCTGAGGTGTTGGGATGTGATCCCCCGTTATCTCCGTCTTCTCCGTCTGTGCCGCCGGCAGCTGCTTGTTCTTGATCTTGGCCTTCGCCATGTTGTAGTCGCCAGAGTCAAAATACTTTTGCTGCTGAAAAAATACAAGCATTTTAAAAATTAAAGTTTGTTCAGAGCTGATTGGTCAACTTATTTTTCAAAAGGGCCCTTATTCTACATTTTCCTCCTTTCATTTTTTCCCCATGACATTTGTGAGGGTTTGTGTATGAACACTATAATCCAGAATTCCTTCATGACCACTTTCCAACCTCTCTTTATCCCTCTGACCTAAACAGGCGGCTGTTGCTACTGTGCCTTTAAGAATGATAGTGATCTCTTTTTGCATTGGCTGCCCTGTATTGCTCATTTGATTAATTCAAAAGGGAGCACGGGCTGAAACCTCAACGTAAACTGCTATAGGCTGAATAAGGAAATGTGTAAATCTGTTAATCTGTTAATTTTGTGACATCACAAAAACTACAATTTGAAAAGCCCACTGGTATGAGCTTCCATGTATGGTCTGTATGGATGGGAGGAGGGAACATACATTTTATTCATGAGACCATTATACATGCATTCATCTCTTCACGCCTGGATTACAGTAATGGCCTTTTTACTTGTCTTAACCAAAAATCCATTAAGCGAATTTAAGCTGTTCAGAATTTCGCTGCCGGGCCTCTTACTAAGGCAAAGAACTGTGATCACATCACTCCCGTTTTGGTGTCACTGCACTGGCTCCCAGTAAGCTTTAGAATTGATTTCAAGATTCTTCTGATTACTTTTAAAGCTCTACATGACCTCTCTCCCAGCTACTTATCTGATCTCAGTACCTTATACACCTGTATGTAATTTAAGATCATCTGATCTTAAATTTGAACAATTCCCAAGGTCAACCTCAAAATTAAAGAAGGCTTTTAGTGTCAGGGATCCTAGGCTCTGGAATGATCTGCCTGATGAAATCAGGTCAGCCAAGTCACTATCCTCTTTTAAGTCCTTCCTTACAACTCATCTTTATAAGAAATTTACTGAACAGATTACTGAACACCTCCAAATGTGTGATGGTTTAGACCTGCAGTTAGCACCATAAGCTTCCATTACCTGTTGGCAAACTTTGGACACCAAATACATTTTGGCTGATCGACTATGTCTGGGGTGGGCGGAAAAAAGTCAATACAACTTTTTGGCAAACCATCGCTTCAACGCATTGATCAGGAGATCTATAAAATTAAAGAGGATGTTTAGGGTTTAGGTTTACCAAGGGAGAAATCATGTTAAGGATATATGTATTTCTTTGTTTTATTAGTGGTGTTTTTGATGAAGAAATGCTGCTGCCTGAAAGCCATGGTAGATGTTTCTCATATATACTAATGTGTTGCTACTAATCATTGAAGAATATGAAATATTAAATATGCTGCATTCATATCAATATCAAGAGAATACACAGTCGCCTCAGAGTGAAAATTGATAAATCTTTAGCTGTTAGCCATTAATGGGTTAATGAGCTGCTATAATGTTAGAACAGTGAACATCTCAAACATCTCAAAACAGAACCACGATCCCAGAAGAATGTCCATAACAAACATGTTTATATTCACTACAGGAAAAGGAAGCACATGAGGTTATGAACAATTTCCAGCTCATACAGATATGAAAGCCCTTTCTGGGTCAGTTTGCACTGTGCACAATGCAAGGCTTTATCAAGCAGTTTATGACCTGCAATATATTACTACTGTATGATGTAATCATAGGACAGAACAAGAGACATGTACAGAAAAGATACAAAATAAGAATGGACAAAAGAGCCACCACTCATTTCTTTATATATATATATATATATATATACATATATATACATA
>JBBPCX010000018.1:19982905-20006227 GCA_037974365.1 Hydrocynus forskahlii | reverse complement strand
TTTGTACAATACAGCTATACACACTATATTCCTAGATTTTATACTGTACATCTTTAGACTGTATATTGAGAGAATTTATTTATTTTTTTTTTCATACTATTTTGCGACATAGTACTTTGGTCTATTTTAATTTTATTCTATTCTATTGTTTTCTCAATTTTGCTGCTCTTAACTTTGTACTGTCCACTTTCTGCCATTACTAAGTGAATTTCCCACTTGTAGGACTAATAAAGGTTTATCTTATCTTATCTAATCTTATCACTGATCTCATTCTCATCTGCCAAACTATTCATGTCATCATCAAAACATATATCATCCCTTATAGTTATGTCCTTATACTCTGAATGTACCACTTTCAGTTTTGATAAGGCACATAGGACTTTGTTCATATCGACAGTTTGGAATTGGTAATGCCCTCTGAAATTCATTTTCCTTTTCAGTTTCACTGAGCTGAGATTGACTGCTACGTCTAGGCAATGCATTGACTGTAGATTCTACCTCTGAAGGGACACATACGACCCCACCATGTATTAACTTCTGCTTGCCTTTAGGAAGACTGATTATTTTTGTAAAAGGTATGAATCGTGCTATAATATGCCTCTTGAGAATATTCAGATTACTGAGCTCTGGAGGAATTGGTGATAGTTCTAACATATTGATTACTGCGATAAACGGCATTTTCCACAACGTCAGATTTTCATGGCAGGTATGACAAATCCATTCTGTCTTTTGTTCCTGAGCACAACATGATTCAAGTGCGTTGCACGCATCCCTGCAGGTGTGCACATACTTTCCAGTTAAACATCTATTGACCATGACTATGTTCTTTTGGTAACCTGCACGATTGCATTTCGACACTTGTTTCATGAATAAAGCTCTGTGGCCAACTGTGCATACGTAGGTAGGACCGTGCTGAATTGCCTCTCGAAATGATTCAACAGCTTCCTGCAAAAGACTTTCTGTTGGTACTGACGTTTCAGTTTCTGCCACTGACTGTCGTCTAGACATCCGCATTAAATCATAGTGACGATATTTCTGCTGTATCTCTAATGCACACTGCATTTTCTGAATCATTTTCTGGAACTTATTTTTTTCGACAGGTGTGCACTTCTTTTTCTGTAATGACCGGTAGTGTCTGAAAAATTTATTAGTCCTGTATCTGTCATTATAGGTTTCTCTTTTTTTCTGATTATAGAAAGGGTTGTGTGTGTAATGGTATCTTGTGGCTGACTTCTTTCTGAAATGAAATTCTGTATCATGCCAATAACGGTGCATTGAGTATGACTTCTGCTTATGTTGAAAATCTGCATCAAAAAGTATCGCTCCTGTATATATTTCTTCTGCTTCAACCGAAAAGCTGCATCCGTTGAATAACGATTCTGTATATATTTCTTCTGCTTCAACTGAAAAGCTGCATCTTTCATGTAACGATCTCTTAAATACGTTTTCTGGGAATTTCTGTAATCAATACAGTGTGCATACTTGTTTCTTTGATAATCCATTTTTTTGCATAATAATTTTGCTGATATGGTCGGTCTTTCTTTCGTTTTGAGATTAATAAACCAAATGTCACCAACTTAGTGAACGAATCAACCAGTAAACCTTAGTTGCTTGGACTACAATTATTTAGTGTGGTAATCTACAGAACTACAGAAGTATTTTACTTTGTCAAACAACCAAACTCTAGCTTCAATTAAATGACTATACAGAATTACTTTCAAATGTAACTTTGTCTCATATCTCAGACAAAATATTTTGCTTACAGTCTACTAAGGTCTTATAGATTACCAATACTCTTCTATGTTATCTCTCACAATCAGTAGTTCCTGGACCTGCTGAAAGATTATTCATACAATGGAGGTAAAATAAGTGATAATCACAGTACACTCAACAATAGTTAAATAAGGCAAGCTTCAATAACTGGTCATCAACAACAAAGAGAAAGTCAATGTCTTCAGCACTTGATGACTGCACCAAATAATTTTCAGAATGAAGTTTGCTCTCAAGGTCAATATATCAGTGGTAATTCTAAAGGTTAACTTAGTCTTAGGTAAATGACTATATATGATTATAGTAAATCAATATAAGTTGTTTTTATGTCTTGGTCAAAAACTTTTAAGGTCCTCTGGCTTCCCAATCCCCTTTACTGACATGGCGGTTTATCACAGTCTACAGTGCCTGGACTGTGGAGAAAAAACAGAATAATACAATGGGCACACAAAAGACAGTCTTAATTCACAATCTTCACAAAAGACAATCTTCACAAAAGACAATCTTAATTCACAATCTCAGAGGGTTAAACTCAGAGGGTAAAACTCAGAGGTTGATCTCAGAGGGTGAACTCAGAGGTTGATCTCAGAGGGTTAAACTCAGAGGTTGATCTTAGAGGGTGAACTCAGAAGTTTAAACTCAGAGGTTGATCTCAGAGGGTGAACTCAGAAGTTTAAACTCGTAGGTTAAAACTCAGAGATTGATCTTAGAGGGTGAACTCAGAAGTTTAAACTCTGAGGTTTAAACTCAGAGGTTGATCTCAGAGGGTTGATCTCAGACGGTTGATCTCAGACGGTTGATCTCAGACGGTTGATCTCAGACGGTTAAACTGAGAGTTGAGAGGGATAGTTGAGAGGGAGAGCTGAGAGGGAGAGCTGAGTGGGAGAGCTGAGTGGGAGAGCTATGTACAGGAGTCTGAAGAACCAGGTGGGCAACACTCTCAGCCCTCATCAGTACAGCCCTCATGTACTCAAAGACAGTCAAAGGAAAAAGTAAGTAATAAACTGTTTAATGTAATTAATAAGCATGAAAAAATCTTATTTGTTCCTTCTAATTAGACAGATATCCGTGCTATTTACAAGAGGTATTTGCTCCAGGAAATAGAAGTCCGAAAAGAAGACCTTGAATATGAACAACTGAAAATAAAAAAACTGAAACTTGAAATGAAAAAACTGGATAGAGATGTATGTGGCTATCATCACTTTAATGTCTACATTCATTGTTCACTGTTGTAAATACTTTCCCCTTCCGCCAACAGGATATGGAAGATTAAATAAAAATAAGACATGTCTCTAATTGTTTGTCCTTTCATGGAAAGGACAATTATTACTGTGATATGAGTTGCGGTTTATGTAATCAGGCTCTTTTGGACCTGCTGGAGCCTTTATCCGCATGTGGGTACAGTCAATGGCTCCGATGACGTTAGGAAAGCCTGACAAATTAAATGCAGTTAGGCTACTATCCAAGTTACTGATCAGGTAATGTTTTACGTGTGGTAAGCGACTAGATGTTTAAAGATTCGGCACCATTAATTTCTAAGAAAGTTCCATTAATGCCAAGAATGCCTCGGTGGCCAGGAAAGGTAACAAATACATTTAAAAAGGCCTTCAATGCAACGTAAACCTTCCTGATTTCACGGCACACTGTCGCTTTGCTTAACTGTTCGGCATCCCCCACACTGTAGAGAAAGGAACCACTGGCAAAGTAACGCAAAGCGATACACACGGACTATGCAACCTTAAGAGCTTTAGAGCGACGTGTGTTCTTAGAAATGTAAGGTTCCAAAAACTGACACAAATATGTAATACTGCGTCTACTAAATCTATAGCGCTCGTATAAATAATCATCTGGAAAATGCAACGGATCTACCCGGGGCCGAAGCACTCGTTGCCTTAAAGCTCTACGAATGTCCCGCGCTCCCTCATTAACTGGATTCTGAATAAACGGGCACGCCATGGTTGTTCAGGTAAAAGCCTCCTTGTCATTTTATACTTTGAGTAATTGGAATCGCCTGCATGTAATCTGTAATAATTTTGGAGGATCGGTGTTTGTGAGGGAGAGACAGTGAGCGAGGGAGAGAGCAGCAGCAGAATAATCCCAGCCCCGCAGAATGACGTGCTGTGTGACATCACATGGCTTGTCCAGTCATATTCATCAAGCTAAACTAAGCTTCACAACTAACCTACCACGGAGCAGGCTTGTCCAAGAGCATATGTTGCCGTAGTAACTAAACAGAGCTTCAGGTTAGCCTCGTCTGTGGAACCGAATTTGTACAAATTAAGCCGGGATTGTCGAAATAAACCTGGTTTTTGAGGTTAGCTCGCTTCGTGGAATACCCCCCAGGGATAACAATAGACAGCATGCCACTGCATGCTATCTAATAATAATAATAAGAAGAAGAGACTGCTTTTCCGCAGAGAAAATGCAAAGTGTGCTTGCTCAAACTTAGTGTTAGCATTAGCTTTAGCATAGCATTAGTGAGTGTGTGTGTCCCAATACTTTTGTCCACATCTTTTTGTATGACAGCTCTGTCCCAATACTTTTGGGCATATTGTTCAGTTTGTGTCTGGTGTGTCTGTGGGGGCGTGGCCGGAGGTCTCATATAAAGTTTCACTAGGTTTGTTCACTGTATGTAACCTGGAAGTTTCATCTTCTGAAACTGCATTCATATTAATGGGGTTAAAAATGAATGGAATAGAATGGGGAAAAAAGGGATGAGCGAAAGACAAGGAAAAGATGAGTGCGGGTCATAACCGACTGCATGTGTGTGTTGGGGAAGTTGGCCTGAGGTCTCATATGAAGTTTCATAAGGTTTGGTCACTGTATGGAGCCTGAAAGTTTCTTCCTCTGAAACTGCATTCATTTCAGAGTCGGAACTCCCTGGGAGGAGTAGCATGCCAAGCGTAATAATAACAATAGTAATAATAAAGATAAAACTTAAGAAGAACAATAGCGTGCTTGAGCAAGCACACTACTAATAAAGAGAAAACTTAAGAACAATAGTGTGCTTGCTTTTATTATTAGTGTGCTTGCTCAAGCACACTAATAATAAAACTTACGAAGCAAGTACACTATTGCAAAGCAAGCACACTAACTAGACTGTATTTCTGCAGAGAAAATGCAAAGTGCAAAGTATAGTGACTTTTCTGCAGAGAAAATGCAAAGTATAGTGACTTTATTCGAAAAACACACAAAGAAAACAGCACGAGGGTGTACATACAAACTACTGGAATTTACTCAGAACACTTACACCCAGCTAGACGGTGGACCGACAACTCGAACATGAACACAAACCCTTAAATACATGTAACGCAAAACCCCACAACCAATAACCAAACACAAACACTTAACTCTAACAAAAACCAGCTGTGACTAATACAAAACAAGAAACCCCTTCACCCACGTCATAATAGAAGTCCTTATAACAAATCTCTGACAATTACTGTCTACATGTCACCAGGGCCCTATACAGAGTTCTTAAAATAATTCAGCTGTTTCCTAACTAATTTAGCACTACACGTCCATAAAAAATGGTGATTTTAATATTCACTTTGAAAAACAACAGGATTCTCTGAAATCTGCATTTGCTTCAATTCAAGATACGGTCGGCTAGGAACTCTCTTCAATCCACACTAGATTACATTGCACCCCTAAAATATAAAAAGTCAGACAGAAAAAGCTTGCCCCTTGTTATTATGATCAAACATGTACCTTAAAGCAAAATGTTTGAAGACTTGAACGTAAATGGCGTTCTTTCCACTCTGCCTGGAAGGAGAGCCTTAGAGACTACAACAGAACACTAACCACAGCACACTCAGCCTATTAATCATCCCTCATTGAAGCTAATAAAACTATTTCCAGGTTTCTGTTTAATACAATTTCTAAAGTAACTTGGAACCAGGGAAGTGCAGAACCACAGGTACCTGTAAACTACAGTAGTGAGGATTTTATGGATTTTCAGCAATAAAGTAGAAATCATTAGACAATAAATTTTACTTCTTCGCATTTGCTGCCTGATTGAGCAGTTGCAGATAATATTCAAAACTTAGTCGAAGTTGAGAGACTAACATCTTTTAATTCAGTCTGACAAGCAGAACACTCTGAAATTATTCTCTCTTTGAAATCTTTTACCTGTACAATCAATGCTATTCCTACAAGCCTGCTTAAAGAAGCCCTGCCAGTAATTATCAGACCTCTCCTATCTGTACTAAACTCTTCACTTAGTATAGTTATCTACCATAACCTTTAAACTAGCCGTTATTAAATCGCTTTTAAAAAAGACAAGTCTTGATCCATGGGAGCTCTCAAATTATTGACCTATTTCTAATCTCCCATTTCTATCTAATGTTTTAGAAAAAATCATAGCAGTTGTGTTGGTGACTACTTAAGAACCATATATACTGCTCAAAAAATTAAAGGGAACACTTAAACAACAGCATGACTGTTTAAGTGTTCCCTTTAATTTTTTGAGCAGTATATATGAACATTTCCTATTTCGTGTCCAGCCTTGTCACAGCACAGAAACAGCCTTAGCAAAGATAGTAAATTATCTTTTACTGTCTGCTAACAATGGATTTGTCTCTTTGCTGGTTCTGCTTGACCTTAGTGCAGCATTCGACACCACTGACAATTCTATTCTGATAGAAAGACTAGAAATCCTGGTTGAAGTCACTGGAACAGCCTTATCCAGGTCTTACCTGACAGACTGCTATCAGTAAGTAAGAGTTTGTAACAAATCCTCGGCACCCACCAAAATAAAATATGCTGTCCCACAAGGTTCTGTTTTAGGACTTCTTTTATTTAATTTGTATATACTGGTATTAGGGATGTTTATCCGGAAACATAGGATTAGCTTCCACGGCTATGCAGACGACACACATCCCTGCCAACCCAGATGATAAACATAGATTAAATAAGATTGAGGACTGCATTAAAGATTTAAAAGACTGGATGTCACAAACCTTCTCTTGCTCAATGCAGATAAAACAGAGGTCTTCTAGGTCCAAAAGCTGCTAGAAACAAACTGTCAGGTCTAATGCTTGATCTTGCCGGTTCCCCAGCTTCTTCTGGACTCTCAGTTTCTCTTCCAACAAATTTACCTCTATGGACACCTAGTGGTTCCAATTCTGTTATCTGTAGACGGCCTATCTGTCAACAATCTTGTTCATGAAGGCCTACTCTTGTTATTCAACCCCATAAAGACTCTCTTTTCTTTCTCTCTGGGTTGACCTGAGGAGGATGGGTTCCCCTTTGGTGTCTTGGTTCCTCCCGAGTTTCTTCCTCCAGCTGAAGGAGTTTTTCCTCACCTCTGTTGCCTTTGGCTTACTCACTAGGGGCTTGGACCTGGACTCTGTAAAGCTGCTTTGTGACAACTTGGTTGTAAAAAGCACTTTATAAATAAAATTGAATTGAACTGAATTCTATGTCTACTGTAAAAAATCTTGGTGTCACTATGGATTCCAATATTTCATTCGATGTATTTATAAGTACTGTTACCAAAACAGCTCTACTTCATCTACAAAATGCAAGAATAAGAAGTGCATTATCTCTCCAGGTTGCAGAAAAATTAGTCCACACCTTTATTACCTCTTGACTTGATTGTTGTAACAGTCTCCTGTCAGGTTGTTCCAACAAAAACCTAAATAAGCTTCAACTAGTCCAGAATGCGGCAGCTATATTCCTCACTAGAACCAGGAAATTCGACCACATTAGGTCAATATTTTCAAGACTTCATTGCCTTCCAATCAAATTTCGTATTGACTATAAAATTCTACTATTGATATATAAAGTGTTGAATTGCCTAGCACCCGAATACCTCCGTTAATTTATTTCTTACTATAAAGTCACTCCGATCTCAAGATGCAGACTATTTGCTCGTCCCCAGAATTATAAAAGCATCAGCAGGTGGAAGATTGTTTTCATATAAACCTCCATGCTCTGGAATGCCCTTCCAAATACTGTTCGGGACTCAGATACAGTCTCAGATTTAAAGTCCAGGCTGAAAACCTACATGTTTAGTCAGGCTTTTTGTAATTATTTTTTTCCTGTTAGATGAAGGGTATAGAGCTGAAAGGTGGTGGGCACAGAAAATTCAAGTAAACTGGAATGCTGGTGCTGTCACCCCACCATTTCTCACGTTCACTCAAGTTTGTTTACAGTGAAGTGGAATGTGCTGGTGTCTCAGGGTGTTCTCATGTCTGTCATACCCCTCAGCTCTGCCTATTGCTAGGCTGCTATAGAGAGTCATGACAGAGTCTCAACTTGCACTCCTTACAGTTATAAACCTTATGGTGTAAATTTAAGCATAACTCTTTTCTCTGTTTTTTTTCAACGGGAACCGTTGCACATTTGCATAGTGCGACAGATTACCATTGGGACCCCAGGCCACCAGCTTTCCAGGTCTGCAATCACTGGTGCCTCATGCCAAGATGTCTTCTACTGGCCCGACTGCTATGACTCCCCACGTGTTTTTCTCCTATCCAAGGGCGATTACTGTTTAAAGCTCCAGCAGCAATAGTTGTTCCTGTTGTTAAGGACTAGAGACTCACAGCTACACGTATTGACTCTTAACTGTATCAGCTCTGTTAGCCATAGATGGTCAATCTGTCTATATGTTCATTCATTAAGGTCTTCTTTTGTCAGTTATTTCAGAGACTCCCAGAGTAATCCAGAGTTTGTTATTTGGAAAGAACTGCACAGTTCTGGTGGGTACCCGTGTTATCTGCACAAAAATGAATGTAGTCCGTAATGCAGATCACAAGACTGTCAATGTCCTTCATTTGGTCATCACACGCCACTTCCTACACAGTAGATGAAAAACAGTCCTTTGGAGCCTCCTCACTCTCATCTGAACATCTCTGCACTGTGTGGGTGATTGCTGGCTCCCTGCATACTAAAGGTTCATACACAGGTAAAAGGTGCCTCAGGTTGTGATTGGATCTTCCAAGGGCAGGGAGAAGTGATGAATTTAATACTTCCTTATTGTTGGCATACAGTAAGTCCAGTGTTTTATTGTTTCTGGTAGGGCATGTCACATGTAGGTGAAAGTGGGCATTGTAGAGTCCAGGGAGGCCTGATTGAAGTCATCTGAGATGGGAGGGAGTCACAGGCTGCATCTGTGTTAACTGAGGGGAGTACATATGCCACTGTGACGATAACATGTGAGATTTCCCTCGGGAGGTAGTGTGGCCTCATGCTAACTGCTAACAGCTAATGCCTCTACTGCAGAGTCGTTCTTTCACAGTGATGTGCCCAGGGTCTCACCATCGGTCGTTCACAAATACTGCCAGTCCTTCTTCTTTCCTCTTACTGCCCTCCCTCGTCCTGTCCACCCACATCAGCTGGAAACCTGGCAGCACAATGTCCGTGTCCAGCGTAAGTGAAGAGTAAGTGAAGTTAGCCACTTAGTATCATGATGCTACACTGCCAGTATTCTCTCTGACATAGGATTAGCAGTGCTATCTTATCTATCTTGTTGGAAAGAGATCTTACCTTCCCCATGATGGTGGAGACGAGAGGCAGTCTGTACTGTCTCCTTCTAGGGAGACAACGTTCCCTCTCAATGCGACAACTCCAGCTCTTCCTCCTCAAATCACTAGTAATGTTGGGTTGAAGAAGAAAAGATATCAAAATAGACTCCCATCGATAGTGATGGGGAAAGTAAGATCTCTGGTCAATAAGATGGACGAGCTGTCAGCGCAAACAAGGAGAGAAAAAACGTTATTCGGGAGTGTTATGTGTTTCACAGAGACATGGCTGCATGGAAATATCCTGGACTCTGTTGTGGTGTTCTCTCAGTCATGTTAAGGTGAGGATGACTATGTGTGCACAACTTATTGAACTGTTAGCAGCTGGTCTTCAGCCATACTATTCGCCCAGAGAGTTTTACCTCATCATTATCATCGTTGTTTACATCACACCCATCACCAAAACTGCGCAGGAATATGATGTCATCAGTTCTGCATTAGTGGACTGGAACCCTAATGCCATCTCAGGGGATTTTAACCACTCAACTGTTCTGCCTACCTTTATGTAATACATTGATTGCAAGACCAGAGACAATGAAACACTGGACTCATTCTATGCAAAAACTACTGAGCCATACACCCTCATCTCTCTCCCTCCCCTGGGCAAGGCTGACCACAACCTTGTCCACCTCCAGCCCCTTTACAAACCAACTGACTAGAAGCAACCTGCAGTCAAGACAATTGTGTTGGACAAGAGAGGCAGAGGACACTCTGCAGTAATGTTTTTGAGGCTACGGACTGGGATGTTCTCTGCAGTTCCCATGGGGAAGATACAGACAAATGGACAGAGTGCATTACAGAAAACAATAACTTTTGTGACAATACTGTTGTTCCCAAAAAAACTGTTAGCTGATTCCCTAACAATAAACCATGGGTAATCAACAACTGTAAAGTCATGCTGAACAGGAAGCTTTCAGGAATGGTCTTAAAGAGGAGTTGAGATTAGTACAGAGGGAGCTTAAAACTAAGATTGCAGGGGGAAAAGACTGCTACAGGAGAAAGCTGGAAAGCAAACTTATAGAAAACAACACCACGGATGTGTGAAATGGAATGAGGGCCATCACTGGCCTTAAACAAAACAGAGGAGCTATGATGGATGGGGACGTGGAATGTGCCAATGACCAAAATCTGCACTTTAATAGGTTTGACCACCCTACACATCCTAAAATATCTGTTTCTGCTGGTGGAGCCTTGGCTGGACCATGTATAGGCATGGAGGATGCCATCATTTATCTGCTGAATCAAGCTTATTCCCATTTGGACATTGTTGGAAACATTGTGAGGGTCATGTTTTTTGACTCCTCCAGTGCTTCCAAGATGTCGAGGCCATAAACACAATTAGACTATGACTGCTGTGGAATAAACTCATGGAAATGCAGGTGGACGCTCCTCTAGTAGCCTGGATTACGGATTACCTCACTAATCGACCACAGCATGCCCGGCTGAAGAGCTGCTGCTTTGATAATATTCTGAGCAGTACGTGTGTGCGATGCATGCCTCCTTGATAGACCATCGGAGCAGAGTCATTGACTCAAAATGCAGAACTGAAAACCACAGGAAATCCTTCCAACATGTGGCAATAAGACTGTATAACTCCACCCTGTTCTGTAGGTTATATTTTTTCAAGTTCATTCTGTTCTGATTCAGATTTGTGCAACCTAACTCTACTGTTTAATCTGTGAATTTACTGAATGTTAATCTTATCCCCTCTTCACCCTCTACTGTTTTTTTACATGTATTTTTTTTTATCTTTAATACATTAATACTAAGTCACTTTCATAAAACATTTTGCACCACTGATCTAATGGTACAGCACAATAAATCTTACACATAGCAATGTCAGTGTTACACTTTACTTTTGTTACAGTAATGTTCTTGTTGTTGCACTGAGCATATGATCTTTTATTATTTCTTGTTGCACTGAGCATGCTAATGACAAAAGAATATACTTTACAATAAATAAAGCTCCTGCTTAGCTAATAATAATAATAATAATAATAATAATTGCTGTGTTATTATTATTATTATTATTGTTGTTGTTGTTGTTGTTCTTGTTGTTATTATTATTATTGTTGTTGTTGTTGTTGTTGTTTTTATTATTATTATTATTATTATTATTATTATTATTATTATCATTATTATTGTCCCTGTTGGAAAAGTCCTGTTTGGTGAAATACACCCCCACTCCTGTTGTGTTAAAGTAGTTCCTGCAGGTCCTCAGAGGCCGTAGTGTGAATGATGCCGCTGTGAATCAGAGGTTTAATCTTTTTTTGTTTTTTTTTACTTGTTCTTCATCTCGTTTCGTCACAAGACTGTTGCGTAACTCTTTTCCCGGAAAGCGCGACTTCGGCTGCTTGACGTCACGGTCACGTTTCAGGAGCGGAACCGCGGAGGAATACAGCCTCTCCGCCAGCGAGTCCCGGCCTCGATGTCTTGGGAGCTCTGGTCAAAATTACGAAATATTATTACTTCATTACATTGTAATATACTATTATTGTGTTATATATTTATTACATTATATTATGTCCAATAAATGTTTATACACCACATGTAAATGGAATTACTTGTATTGTACTATTACTCGATTATTAGTTTATACATCATATTACATTGTGTTATCCTCTGTAAAATTATTTTTGTAAATTATATTATATTACATTATGATTAAATTCGTCCTATTACATAGTGTGTAAGGCATCTGAAAGCTGGAATTAAGGTGTTTTACAACAGGTTGATTCTCTTCCGAGCCTTTAATTGTGGAGAAGCAAACAGGTTACGTTTTTACATATGTATTTTAATTAGTCCAAGTCCTACGTTTTATTTAACACAAAGTATAGTATTAGTATTTGAAGTAGTAGTATTAGGAGTATTTAATATTATCTTAATCATTATTATCATTATCATTACTCTTCCTCTTCCTTTTCTTATTCTTAATAATATTAGTAGTAGCGGTAGTAGTATAGGGAATAGTGTTATTATTATTATTATTATTATTATTATTATTATGACTCTTGCTGTCCTTTATAACACAACTCAAGTAAAAGTGGGGAAGGAAAGAGGATCTACATATCGCGGATGGGTACACGCTGTTCTGTGTGTGTTCGTTCTGGCGGTCCCGCTCTCCTCTGCTGGGCTGATTCTGATTGTGATGGAGGTCCCGATGACTGCAGCCCCGACCACAGCCCCGGCTCTCACCGCCGGTGGCGCGGCCCCCAGCAGCGAGGGCATCCTGATCGGGGACAGAGTTTACTCCGAGGTCTTCTTGACCATCGACAACTCCCTGATCCCGGAGGAGAAGCTCTCTCCCACCCCCTCTATGCTGGACGGCCTGGACCTGCACACCGAGACCGACCTCCGTATCCTTGGCTGCGAGCTCATCCAGTCCGCGGGCATCCTGCTCCGCCTGCCGCAGGTAAAAACCCGGGCTGTTTACTCTATTGTCTGCCTCTTTATTTATTTTGAAGGTGGTTCTGGGGTCAGTTGTGAAGTTCGAACTCTATTCGACGGAAATTAACAGGGCTGCTAACGTTACCTTCCCGCTTGATGACAATGCACTTTAATGTAATTTTTCTTTTATATATTATCCATGTGCGACTTAAAATATACCAGTGTGTAACCAACAATACCATTTCTATGGTCGGTGTTTGAGCACTCTCCCGCCGTTAGCTTTAGCACGTCTGCTAGACAAAAACAAAATGGCGGCGGGTGAGGCCGAAACGTAATAAACGAGACTTTCTTCACAAATGTGGGTTTTATCTTTTCTAACAGGTGGCCATGGCGACCGGGCAAGTCCTGTTTCATCGGTTTTTCTACTCCAAATCGTTTGTGAAGCACAGTTTTGAGGTAAGGCCGGTTTGGTTTTCAGGCCCGGCTCCGTAACTACAACGCAGCTCCGACCGCCATGTTAGAAACCGCATAAAGAACCGAGACACGAGGCACAACACTTCACATTTCTATCTCAAATCTTATATCTAGATAAGGTTTAACCCTTCCTATATGTAAATGACAACCAACATACAATGTAACTCGCCTATCACATTCACAATTGTAAGTAACCGGACAATTAAATCTGACTTTCTCGTCCAGCTTTAAATGTCCGTCCGTTACAATGGAGGTGGAACGGGCCAGATACACTATAATGGATAAAAGTATTTATGCCCATTCCTTTTGTAGAGCATTTACGAGATCAGGCACTAATTACACCAACAGGGGCTTTAATAACACTACATTCACACAGCTTCCATGTTTTTTGTAAGGCTTTCCCCAAGATTTTGGAGAGTTTCTGAAAGGAATTTATGCCCATTCCTTCTGTAGAGCATTTACGAGATCAGGCACTAATGTTGGGCGAGAAGGCCAGGTTCGCTGTCTCTGAGCTCACCCAACCATGTCTTTATGGACCTTGCTTTGTACACTGGGACACAGTAATGCTGGAATAGAAAATGTTTTTGCCTAAACTGTGTCCAAAGTTGGAAGCTTAAAGGGGACCTATTATGCAAAACTCATTAAAAAAAGTTATAATAGGTCTATGGGCTAAGCAAAACATGTTCATGAAGTTCTTTGCACAAAATCACTCTCACATAGAGATCTCACCAGCTTAATTCTTGACCATTTCAGTCACCTTCAAAACGAGCCGTTTCAAGGCTGTGTCCCTTTTATGTACATAAGCTGTTGCTAGCCACGCCCCACCCATCCCATGCTTAAGCTGCGCGTTTAACTTCTGGAATTTACATTAGAATCCATGTCCTTAACACCAGTGGAAGTGTTTCTTTCTTTCCTTCCTTCCTTCCTTCCATTCTATCAATCTGTGACCGTGGTCCTAGCCTGTATGGTGACCAGGCTGAAGGAAGGAAGGAAAAGAGGGAGAAAGAGTGAGAGATACACTAGGTGGACAAACGTATTGGGACACTTAACACTTGTGGAAAAGGCAGAAAACAGGCGGTGTCCAGCCCTACATGTTCGACCCCGAGTCAGACCCAGAGCAAGATGAACACAACACTTCATGTGTGCCGGTAGACATTACGCTCGGTTTATCCATGCTCGTAAAAATAGCAGATGTAATGGCGGATCTTTAACTAATCTGGTGATGTGGTGCAGCGGAGCGCGCCTTACCGTATACGTCCACGGGAACAAAACACGCTTTTTTTGTCATGATTGGTGTAATTTCATTTTTTTGCCTTAACCAATAACGGGAGGTTGTTTTATTGTTTTGAGCGAGCATTGGCCAGCTGGGCAGAGCGAGTTTGTCACTGCAGTGGTCAGGCACGGCTGAATTCATCATACAGCTACAAAGAACTTAATGAACATATTTTGTATAGCCCATAGACCTATTATAACTACAGTGATTTTTGCATAATATGTCTCCTTTAATAAAATCCAAAATGTCTTGGCACGCTGAAGCCCCTGGGGCACCTGAATAATTAAAAGCTGTCCCAATACTTTTGTATAGTATATCTCTATAAGTGGGTAACTTCCTCTACCACAAAACATATGAGGCACTAAACTACTAAATATGGTGGATAGTCTCTATGCAGACCTGTATAATGTAGTATTAGGCTTAATTTCAGTCTCACCTTAGCCATGTTCTGGTCAGATCCTTTTTTGCTACACTAAATCAGTGGCAGTCAGTCTTCTAATTTACTCTTTTAGATTTGAATCCCTGAGTTTTAGTGTTTCACAAACTATTTTTGATCTGCCAGTGTTTTAGTTCTACTGGAGTATGAGAACACTTATGGGTGTTCTCATAATTGGTTATTGCATAATTGGTTATTGCTATATGGGTGTTCTCACTTATGGTTATTGCTAAAGAGTTTCCTAAGCAGAGATTTTACTGTCTATCGTGGCAGCGGTGTATTCTGGAATGGTCCACAGTAACTGCATGCAAATATTGTACCTTAGATTTTTAATTACTGTTTGTCTATTTTTTTGTTTTGTATAGTTGATATCCTGTGATGGTGAGTGTCATAGTATTGGCTTCACCCATTCTACCTCACTGTTTTTCCTTGTTTTTCCTTCAGATTGTCGCCATGGCCTGTATCAATCTGGCCTCTAAGATTGAAGAAGCCCCACGGCGGATACGGGATGTCATCAATGTTTTTCACCATTTGAGACAGATTAGAGGCAAAAGGTAAGCTCTATTCATGCGCACTGTCGAATTCTCAAATGATTCTTCTGTTTGTTGCTTGTGGCAACAACCTCCCACCTTGACAGGTTTTTCTGTGTGTAACATTTAAACATCCTTTTATATAAACAAGTCAGGTATCTTCTGAATGTGATTACTGTGAATAGTCTGGTTTTTTTTTTAGAATGTTCTGATTTGAGTGCCATTTTGTTTGATTTTCTGTACTCTAAACCATTTTAAGGTTTTTCAGTTTCTTCATGAGTCATAATTGGTAGTAACAGCAAGGTAGTAAACTGCTTACATGAACAAGTGAAATGCACCCTGATCTCTAAGTTTAACAGATTTTTTTTGTATGTGGAAGTATGGTTATTGTTTAAATAGGATAGATCATTAATCTAGATGGGTAGGGGTGGGTATTGGATTTGTTCAACTGAGTAAGAACTGAGGTATTAACTTGAATTCTCTTTTCCCTTGCAACCAACTAACAGCGACCAGCTACATTTACCAAAGCCTGGGTGATGTGGAATGGTACGTAGAGATGAAGCAGTCGGCATGGCAACAGTGAGCGAGGTGTCGCTTACCTCCCCCCCTCCCCCCCCGCTCCCCTGGGAGACGCCAGTGGTCTGAAAGCGGTCACTGGGAAATCGGGGACGACAGGTTGGCCACTGGTCCTGAAGCGCCTGGGTGACTCCTGTATCTCAGTTTAAGCTTTACTGTCTCTGCTAACACAGGTGATGAGCGGCATCATTTTTACAAGCTTACAAGGGTCAAACCACCTCATGTCACAGCTTTCACAGAAATCTACAGCTTAGATTAGCATTCCACCTGACAGGGCCTTGCTGTTCCTGTGCACTCATAAAGCAGGAGTGTCTGCACCAAACACTGTCTCATACTGGTTTTTGATTAGACCAGACAAGAATCAAATTAGTTTTTAATGAGTTATTCAGGTGCAGAGAAATACTTTTAAAAAAACCTTTTTTAAAAAATTTGCTTAGTCATTGAGTCCAGAGGCCTAGGTTGAGTAGTTTTCACATTGTGCCTTCAGACATTTTCTTCAGGAAATGATGGGCCTTTAACATATCTAACTTGATTGTGCAGGTTTAATATGTGACATATCACTTAGGTTTCAGCAAGTGTAAATGTGGTTGTTCAGTTTTTCCTTTATAAAATTTAGAAATACAGTATTTTATGCCGGTTTGTCATCGTATTTAATTGTTTGAAGGGAGCATTTTCCCCTCTCCATATTCTGTCAGTGGTAGAAGACTGTTCTCCGTAAAAATCAGAACTTGTGGCTTGTAGTTCTATCACTCATTTTATACATTAAAATCTTCCATCTTGCCTATCAGGTTTGCAGTTTACATTTATAGTACAACTAAATATCTTAATATACCAATATTGGTGGTGAGATTGACTGAGTCAGTGTATGTGTGAGGAATTGTCATTCTGTGTGTTTTGTTCTCCCCCCCCCCCACCATTCTAGTGAATTGTTATTGGCGTTTTTTTTTTCTTTTCTGTTTGGATAATTGAGGGATCAAAGTGAAGATTAATGGAAGATTTCTGTTTTGTCATTTTGTTTGTGGATAACTGTGGCGGGCCGTAGTATTTAAATGGCTGTTTTGGTTGTTAGAGGTTTTGTTTTTTTTTTTGGTAAAGCTGACTCTTGGGCATTAGTCATTGTGCAAATGTGGGCAGTTTTGCTCAAGCTGTGATGTGAGGGAAGTTTGTGTTTTGTCCATCACTTGTGGCAGGACTGAAAGTCTTCTACTGAAATTACAGGAGTCAAGAAATGGACCTGTTGCCTTAGTTGGTTGGAAGGGAAAAAGCCTTTCATTAGGAAAAAAAAGACAAACAAGCCGAAAGGCACTATGTCTCTTGTTGATGAATGTTTGGGCTGAGGGAAACAACTTTTATTTTCATCCCTTTATGAATCAGGAGTTCAAGTCCATTGATACTTGATCAGAACTACATAAACACGAAAAACCAGGTGATCAAAGCTGAGCGGCGGGTCTTGAAGGAGTTGGGTTTCTGCGTTCACGTCAAACACCCCCACAAGGTGAGTCGAAAAGTCACACATTACATTACACTTCACCTAGACTGGCAGCATTATGACTCAGAAGGGTAGAACCATATCACTGGAGCAATTTTAATAGTCTTGTAGATCCTGTTCAAGATGAAACCAGCATGGTTGTACCTGTCTGGGAAATCTAGTCTCGGAAGCAGCTGTGTGAATGCATGCATTATGCACACTGATGTACATATAATCAGGCTCGAATGCAGTTGTGTTTTTCACACAAGTAATCTCTAAACCCTCTTATCTTACCCTGGTATCAAGTGCCTTGTCTTTTGCTTTCAGATCATCGTCATGTACCTGCAGGTCCTTGAATGTGAGAAGAATCAAACATTGGTGCAGACAGCCTGGTGAGCACATAAATGTATTCAATTAGGGGTCTAGACACTCTTTGTGTAGTCAGTCTACAAAATAAGTTTTTACTCTAGTCACCCTGCCCCCTTTTACCCTGATGGACTTGTTTTTCTTCACTCAAACCTGTCTCCCCCCCCTTTTTTTTTCTTATTCATGGCTTGAGTCTATAATTTCATGAATGCAGCAAAGAAATGGAGATCTCAGTTTAACTTTGTCCTTTCTCTCTACTCTTTGATTAAAGGGTAGTCCATGATGGTAAGTGTCATAAAGAACCTCTGAACTCTGCTCCTCCAACCACATGACCTCAGGAATCTCCCCCCATTGGCTGCCTGTCTCGAGACGGCCAATCCAGTGAGCGCTCTCTGCCCGAGAATCACTGAAGGGGGGCCTTTCCCATCTGGCAACATCATCTTGTTTTCTTGGGGTTGTCCAAAAGGATTTGTATTTTTTGTTACAAGTAATTTTTTTGGGGGGGGGGGTGTGGACAAGGTAGTTCTAGAGTGAATGCTAGCACATTTAATTTAAAGTGTACTACTTAAACAAATGGGTATTGTGCAAAGTATTCTGATTTCAGGGTGTATGGTTTTCTTATTTGTAAATAGTTGTGGGTTTTTTTGTGTGTTCACACTGATGTGGTTTGTAGAAATGTTTTCCAGGGATCGCCATCCTGTTCAGGCTTTGCCTCCGGGGATACTTTTGGCTATTCCCATTTTCTCAATCTCTGAATGACTTTTCAAGTGCAAATCCAGACATCCACACCTAAATGGCTAGATTTAAGTAGGAGGTTGAGTAATTGTGCATCCGAGCAGTGGGAGAAGTTGTCCATTTTTGTGAATGGTCAACAAATGTCAAAATGCATCATTGTACATCACCACCCCACACATACACAGCTATCCTGTCTGTGTTGGAACACATTCTAGCTATTCTCTACTAACTGTAGAACTGACTGTGATGTCTAGGACTACCCATTCAATCTGGCCTTATCTGGTAATTTTAATCTAACTCTGCAGTCTTATACTGCCTGAGTCTGTGCTCTGGGTCACTGCTGCTGTCCTAGCTGTGCTTTGGCTCTCTTCCTCTCAACCCATAGCGCATGCTGGTATACGTTGAGTTGCATGTTGTCATCCATACTCGTGTCCACTGCGACCACCCGTTCTTCCGGCCTCCCCATTTCACATTGTGAACCGTGTAGTTTACTTTTGCCATTGGACAGTCAATTCATCGTTGCAGTTGACACAGCCTCTTAATGTTTTGGAGGTCTAAGGCAAAAATGGGTGCAATTTGGACGCTTGCGTCGTAGCTTTTGGTTAAAAATCCTATTTTGCATGCACGCAGTGGTAGTAGTTTTGTTTTTAGTTTCCTGCATGTAAACATTTCAGACCCACTTCTCTTCATGGCCCACATGAGCTTGTGTTCAGGACCCTCAGTGAACCATTCCAGTGTGAACACGCTTTCCATTTGTCCTGCATGTCTGCGAATGCGGAGGCAAGCAGGAATAAAAGACAGAGAAAGAGAGGAAGGGAACGGACAAACCTAAATACGAGACTCCTTAAACACGTCATGAGCGCACTGCATCATGGAGGGTGGAGGGAATTGTCTCTTGTTTGTGGGAGGGGGACTGAGAGTGGCTGGAGCTCAGGGAAATGTGGCAATGTTGTGGTTCATCTTCTGTGTTGCAGGAACTACATGAATGACAGCTTGCGCACCAATGTGTTTGTGAGATTTCAAGCGGAGACCATCGCCTGTGCTTGTATATACCTCGCGGCTCGAGCTTTGCAGGTACTGCTTGCATTCATCCTCCCATTTCACCTTTTTCTGTAAGACATTTCCTAGAGAGCTCAGCATTGGCTGGTATGTTTATATATTTGGAGTGATAGGGCGTGTTTGGATGGAATCTAATACAAATTAAAATGGAAAAGTCCATTAACTTGTAACTCATGCTTCAGAAGAAACACTGAAATCGATCATCAGTAACTCTGGTAATGAGCTGGAAGATTTGAATATGCCTGCCTTTCATTAGAATGTAACCTAAGCAGTTTCAGATTGTTCATCTGATTAATTTCTCTATAATTGTTCAGATTCCTCTGCCTTCTCGGCCACACTGGTATCTGCTGTTTGGAGCAACAGAGGAGGAGATAAAAGATGTCTGCATCACCACCCTGAAGCTGTACACAAGAAAAAAAGTAAGGCTTTTTTTCCCCTCATGTCTCCATGTCTATGTAGTATGTCATTGACCATACCTTACTGCAGAAGTTATATAGGAGGAAGTCAGTCTTCCCACATTTGGCTTGTTTCTGGTCAGCATCTACCATTCCCTTGCTTTGCTGATGTCGTGTCTGTGTTCGGTCCCCCAGCCGAACTATGATTTGTTAGAGCGTGAGGTGGAGAAGAGGAAAGTGGCTTTGCAGGAGGCTAAGCTGAAGGCTAAGGGACTGAACCCAGATGGCACGCCTGCTCTTTCCACTCTAGGTGGTTTTTCTCCTGGATCAAAGCCATGTAAGGCCACCAGTCTTCATGTTTATTTTACTTTACTTAATGAGCACCACTGAGTTAGCTTTGTCTGATGTTTCATTGTGAACAGTGTTGTGAAAAGTGTTTGTGTTAAAGATTAATGTTGCTTGTAACAGCTTCCCCTGTGGTGAAGATTGAGGAGAAATCGCCAAACCCTCAGGTTGTGAAGACTGTGAAGAAAGAATCTGAGGATCGGCCCCAGGGCTCTAAGAGTCCTCATAATGGGTGAGTACTTTAACTGAGATGTTTTCCTTGCACATCTTTGTTAACTTTGAGGAGCTTAAAGAACATTGCATTGTTCTGAAATGTCACATACACTTGTGTTGTGATAGTAGGCTTAAGTGCTCCTGTCTTCTTTCCAGGCTCAGGAAGGAGAGTAAATTAGGTCGGAACAGCAGGAGCGGGAGTCGTTCTCGTTCCAGAACTCGTTCACGGTCCAGGTCACGCTCTGCTAGGCGACAGTATGTATTTTTTTTTTTTTTCTCTGCACTAATGCTTTTCTTGCCCACGTATCATTCCTATGAAGGACTCATGGAAACCCAGGAGCTCAAACCCAGAGCTCATTAAAGGCACATTTCCATAGGTGTATAGGAACCATACTGTACCTAAACTTAACTGCAGTGGCACAGAAGTTGTAGCAAGTTTTGATTTTGTAATTTCAGTCCGGATTCTATTTTCCCCCTCTGCATTGTTCAGCCATACGATGAAAACCTAACCCAGCTAACTTGTTAGCAATGTCCTAGTACACCTGTGCAGACAGTAAAAAAAAAAAAAGCCACTTTCCACCTGTTTAACATTTTTTGATCAATCAGAAAGCAGTGATTCAGTCAGCTCGGCTGCGGCCTGCTTTTGGCCCTGCTGTCAAGCGGCTTGGTTTTGGGTTGCTTTATTTGTAACGGGAAAAACATTGGTTTGTGGTACAGCGCGCTTCCTTGTGTCCTTGGAAAAATGGCAAACCCTAAGTCCTCTTCAGCTTGATCTTCAGTGAACTGCACAGACAGTCTTGACTGACTTCCGCTTTAATTACATCTGCATATTGTTGGCTTGACATTTAAAATGGCTTTTCTTTTCCTCTTAGTTACAACAACCGCCGCAGTCGCTCAGGCTCTTACAGCTCACGCTCGCGAAGTCACTCACACAGCCGCAGCCCATCACCACGACGACATGCCAACCATGGTCCCCCTTCTCCTCTTCTGCCACACTTAAAGTCCAAGCAGCGCTCGGATGAACTGAAGCTCCACAGTCGCCACAGCCACAAGAGGAAGCGCTCACGCTCAGGCAGCAAACCTCGGGAACGTGAGAGAGAGCGGGACAGAGAAAGGGAGAGAGAGCGCGCCTCATCTGACCTGAGCTCCAAAAAGCACCGGCACGAGAGGGGCAGCGGCAGTGGGGGGCACCACAGAGACCGACGGGAACGATCACGGTCGTACGAACGCTCACACAAGAGTAAACACCACAGCAGCAGCCACTCGAGCCACAGCCGCCATCGGCGTTAAGACTCAGGCTGTCTCCGTGTCTGTGTGTGTTTGGGTTTGTGCGTTGAGCAGTCAGAGTTGAAACAAGATCGATTCCTACTACAATCTTTTTTTTTTTTTTTTTGGTACAATTTTTTTGGAAAATCTTTTAGTTCATATGTAAAGTGAAAGGCTTGAAATACATATTTACAGTGTAAAGAGTTTAAACGCTGACATATTGCAAAGAATGCTTTGATTTATAAAAGCATCCTTTTGTTGAAAGTGTGTGGGGAAGGGTGGGAAATGTGACTAATTTAAACACACTTTCAGGAGATACATCCAATACTTTGCACGGGTATAGTTATATTTACTGAAAACCATTTGCTCTACAGACCAGAAAGCAGTTTCCTTGAGACGGGCTGTATTTTTTTACAGGATGCAGACTTTTGTTTTTTTTTCCCCCTCCTTCAATTGTGGTGACTTTGTGACACTGGTTTTAGTCTGCACGTGTTCATGTCGGATTTTTACTCAATAAAAAAGTGACTTATTCCAATTGCAAACTTTACCTTAGTGTGTCTACTCTCTGCAGTAAAGTGAGCAATTTTTCAGTTTATTGCAAATGGTTTTGGGGTAAATTTGCAGTATTCACTGCAAATTTAATAACGGCAGTGGTTCAGTTTCATTTCTTGTCATATACACTATATGGACAAATGTATTGGGACACACCTGACATCAATTCAGCTCATTAATGCTCTACAGAAATAAAAGGCACAAATTCCCACAGAAACACTCCAAAATCTCCAAAAAGAAGCAAGGAAGCTGGCATAACTGCAAAAGGGGATGCAATGTCATCGAAGGCCCTGTTGGTGTAATGGTAGGTGTCCCAATACTTTGTAGTGTGTAGTGTGCTTACACGATTTGCAGGGCCCCAAGCTTGTTGCTGGATTTTGCTTCTAGGATTAATCCATTTCAATATTAAAAACATTCGTCCTGGTCCAACACCCATCCTACAGTGGAGTTATGAATTGTGCAAAAAGGGTGGCCATTCACTTTAAAGGAACAAATTAAAATCAAATCCTTAGCCTAAATGTAGGTGATTTGGCAAGGCATGTTTTTTTTTTTTTATCTGGGTTTTGCTGTAGTTAATGTGGCTAAAGAGTACTGGAAGTGCTCCATGTACACAACCAAACATGGCTATTAATTAAGGTTTCTCTGATCATCCCAAATTTTCATTCAAACTTAACTAGTCTTTTTACTATTTTGGCATATTATAATGTTATTGCTGGACTGATGCCAATTACATTATACATTCTTTGGCACATTATAGTGTAAATGTTATGGTTTGAGTGATGCTAATTAGGTTACACATTGTACATTATATAATAGCATTATATAATGAGAAGGGACTGAGTGTACTGTGAGATGGATGTTAAAGATAGGGTGTTTATGGGAGTAAATGTAGTACCTCTTTAAGATAAGATAACCCCTTTCCCACAGGTGGGAAATTTGCATTGCTATAGC
>JBBPCX010000018.1:19918012-19935410 GCA_037974365.1 Hydrocynus forskahlii | reverse complement strand
AGTAACTTTGGTTCTACGTGACACAGGAACACCAAACAAAGCTCAGCATGACGTCTGACACCTCAAGCACCAACACACACCGGGGGAACTTCCATATAAGGAGCTGATTTACCGTATGTACTCAATTTACTTTTACCATATAAACCGAACTCTGGTGTTTTCCCCTGAAGCTGTGTTCCCGGGTTGTAACTGCTGAACACATCCAGCTCCTCTCAGGAAGATGCAGCAGAACTCCCTCAGCGTGTTTACTGAGCTTGAGATGCTACCGCTCACACTCCACTGCTCGGCCTTATTGAAATCAATGCAAGTATTTGGGCCATTAATTTGCCACTATAAAGTGAGCACTCGGCGGCTAATCTAGGAGCGCAAACATCAGGCATCGTCTCTGTTCGTGTTTATTTTACCACCTGGGCAGCTGAGGAGAATACTGATGAGCTTCACCTTCGCCGTGAAAGACAGAACGCAGGGCAGGGCACTCGATTTTGGGTGTCATTGACTGAAATAAAGTTATTCAAGCTTTGGAAATCCATGCCAGCACCTCTCACTTTCATAGATTTACTGCAGCCAAGCCTGGAACACTTCATAGATCACATCTATGGCAAGGTACTTCAATCAATAAGCTATTTGGGATTAGTTTGTCGGTGTCCTCCTCCTGGCGGGCAGTGGAGCCAGCAGCCATGAGGCCTTCTGCCAATAAGAAATGCAAAAGCAGGAGCATGAGTCCCTCGCCAGGGATTGGGTTCTCTTTTAATCATCACTGAGCTCTACCAGGTCTTCTCACCTCACTGGACAGTCACAAGGTCAAAATAACTTCTGAGTGTCTTTGAATAAAGTAAAAATATCACTTTAAGACAGCACAGCGTGCCTGATCAGCTGAAGAGTTTACGTTTTGTTTCTTCTGCACTGGAGCACGAGCCACCTATAATTAACCCTTAGAATGTCTTAGTAAAATCTGACTATCCTGAAAGTTCTCTTGTGTTTTTCTGTTTTCTTCTAAAACCTAAAATAAAAAAATGTCTTCATTTTTGTTCTTTATGTTCATTTGCGTGTGGTGCCGTTTTTAAACCCCAGTGACTTTTTTTATTATTACATGTTTTAAAATTACAGTAACTTTGGTTCTATGTGACACAGGAACACCAAACAAAGCTCAGCATGACGTCTGACACCTCGAGCACCAACACACACCGGGGAAACTTCCATGCAAGGAGCTGATTTACTGTATGGTGCAGATCTACCATTAGTTGCGCTTCCGGCAAAGATCCGTGTCGCTCGTGTTCTACGGGCTGACCGGGGTCCCAGGTGGTTTGGGGTCTCAGGTGTCTGGTTCCTGGCTCTGGGTAGAGAATGTGAGCGGGACAGTGTGATATCTGCGCCTGTATTTCCATCTACCCTAAGGTCATGTGTGGTGGTGTAGAACCTCCACTAAACCACTGCAGACCTCCAAAGGCGGACTGCAGTACCACAGTCTGTGAAGAAAGTCCGAGGCTGCTGAGTTCTCTTGCTGTGTCTTTTCAGGGCCAGGCTGGAGGCAGGCGTCTCCACACTTTGGAGAACGCTGGCTTGAATGTCAACACGCCTGCATAAATAATGAGAACAAAAGTATGCAAAGCCTAACAGTGTGAATGAGCTTAGCTAACAAGTTCCCGAAGGTGACACGGTGGCGGGATGAATGAACGTCTCCCGGTGTGAGAGCTGTATTTGGTTTCACTTCTAATTAACTACAACGTCTCATATCCAAGCTTTGGAAAACATACCTAAGGTCAGAAATCTTCTAGTTCAGAAATCTTTTATACTGCAATTCTGTATTCAGCACAAATATCCTAATTACAACCGAATACACTCATGCACTGACATCAAATGTTACTTAGAGAGAGAAAATGTCTGTTTCTGCTCTGTTCCTGTTCCTGTTCGTGTTCCGACATTGGAAATTTAGAACTGCTAAATGTGCTTTCCATGGAGAACCTTCAGACTGTTTCAGAGCTCGTTATTTTCAGGGGTTCTTTAGTGCTGGCAGCGGCGTAGCCTGGGGAGGGTCAGGCACACTCTGAGAAATAAACATGTTTGGATTGCACCAGACTTTCCATGCACACCATCATTGTGAGCGCTAATGACTTCACGTCACAGATGCAGGCTTGGAATTTTCTTCATAATTATTTTGTGTCATTCACTTGATTGTTTATGGAAATGCAGAGGCTTTGCATGTGTAGTAGCCCCAAGCTAATAATGAGGCACTAAATCAAACAAACATGGACAAGCAGATTTTGTCTGTAGACATGAAAAAACCAAAAGACCATTAATGACTAGCAGTCCTGCGCTTGTTTGGTGAAAGAATTCAGTACTGTGATGGATGGATGAGCGGATGGATGGATAAGCGGATGGATGGATAAATGGATGGATGGATGGATAAGCAGATGGATGGATGCATGAGTGGATGGATGGATGGATGGATGAGCAGATGGATGGATGGATGGATAGATGAGCGGATGGATGAGCAGATGGAGGGATGAGTGGATGGATGGAGGGATGAGTGGATGGATGGAGGGATGAGCGGATGGATGGATGGATGAGCGGATGGATGGATGGATGAGTGGATGGATGGATGGATGAGCGGATGGATGGAGGGATGAGCGGATGGATGGAGGGATGAGTGGATGGATGGAGGGATGAGTGGATGGATGGAGGGATGAGTGGATGGATGGATGGATGAGTGGATGGATAGAGGGATGAGTGGATGGATGGAGGGATGAGGGATGGATGGACAGATGGAGGGATGTATGAGCAGATGGATGGAGGGATGAGCGGATGGATGGAGGGATGGATGGATGGAGATTAACTGTGCAGGCGCGAGCCTGCTGCAGCATGTTGTGACTGCTCCGTGTCTTGTCTTCGTATTTTAGTGTTTTTAATCTTTTTGTTTTTAATCGTTTTCAACAGTTATGTCAGTTTATTTAGTATTAGTAAGCTGTGCCCTCCCTAAACATGTGGGTAGGGAGAGTTATTTCAGCGTTTCTTTTGTTTACGAGTCTTTGTTTTGGCTGGCCACATGCTGCTAATGCTAATGCAGCTAGCGGCAGCAACCCAGTCTTTGTCAACACGCGTGACCAGCTGATCTCGCTGAGGCAGGCTGCTCCGGAGCACAGCGCGGTCCTCTTGGACATCCTCGCGGAGTTATGGAGGGGAAAGACCAAGAGAGGATGCCGTGGAGGAGGACCAAAGGCGCATGGGAAAAGAGCAGCGAGGAATGGGAAACAGCCTGGTGAGCAGAATAGGAGGAAATACAAACCAAACCTCCCAAAATTCCCTCCAGTTCGCCTACCAGGCCAAGATTGGAGAGGATGATGCCATCATCTACCTGCTGCACCACACCTACAGGCATCTTGACAAGCCAAAGATTACATACTTCGACTTCTCCAGTGCCTTCAACACCATTCAGCCAGTCTGGCTGAGGAGCAAACTGTCTGCTATGCAGGTTCATGCTCTCCTACTTACATGAATTTTGGATTACCTGACTGATAGGCCACAGTACGTGCGACTACAGGGATGTAAGTCTGACACGGTGTTGTGTAGCACTGGAGCTCCTCAGGGAACTGTTCTGTCACTGTTCCTCTTCACCCTGAACACATCTGACTTCCAGTACAACATGGAGGGCTGCCATCTGGAGAAATTCTCAGATGACTCAGCAATAGTCAGATGTATCAGGAGTGGCGGCGACTCGGAATGCAGGACGGCTGTGGACAGTTTTGTGGACTGGTGTGAGCTGAATCAGCTGCAGCTCCATATCCAAAAGACCAAAGAACTGGTGGTGAACTTGTGAAGATCACGATCTCCTGTCACTCCCCTGTCCATTAGAGGGGTGGATGTGGAGATTGTTCAGGACTTCAGATACCTGGTGTACACACTGACAATAAGATGGACTGGTCTAAGAACTCTCTGGCCACTTACAAGAGTGGTCAAAGTAGGCTGTAACACTGTGCTGTGGATGTTCAATGAGTCTGTTGTGGCCAGTGTCATTTTCTATGTTGTGGTGTGCTGGGGTGGTAGCATGAAAGTGGCAGACATTAAGGGTCGGTTTCCCGGACAGGGATTAAGCCTAGTCCTGTATTATGAAGTGCTGTGAATAGAGATTTTCAATTGAAAAGGAAAGGGTAGTCCAAGACTAGGCTTAATCCCTGTCTGGGAAACTGACCCTAAAAGACTTAACAAACTGATCAGGAAAACTGGCTCTGTGGTGGGTGAAGAACTGGACAACATGGAAACTGTGGCTGAAAGAAGAACATTGTCCAGACTTCAGTCCATCATGGACAATGTATATCACCCACTCCACAGTGTGGGGAACAAACTGAGAGGTACTTTTAGCCACAGACTCACCAGTTTAAAGTGCTCCACTGAACGCCACAGAAATATAACTCCTCCCTCTGTCACACAAACATACAATAATCTGTGCAATAGCCTATAGCCTGCTGCTTCTTTCTATATATTTTTTACGAGTTTAAAACTGTCATTGTGTGAAATACTATGTGCATTAATTTGCTATGATGTGCAACAGTCTACGTGCAATACTGTGCAATGTTCTCACCAGGTATTAAAACATTATTATGTGCAATATCATATGTTGTTCTCTAAATGGTGCTAAATCACTTCATTACTTGCAATATCTTATGTGCGATAGCTTTCATGTGCAATATTACTACTTGGTCAATATTTTCATTACTCAATATTACGTAATAGTACTTAATTACTACTGATTTTCTACTAGCGCAGTAACTTATTCCAAACTACCATTTGTCTCAATAGTTTTTCCAGCTGTGGTACTTACTTATAGATGGATATTATACTAAGCATTTCTGTATGTAGCATAACTCTCTCTACAAGTTCTTATTTAGATTTTATTTAGACTTACTTTATTTTATTTTACAGTATTCTTGTGTCTCTGTGTCTTGTGTCTCTGTGTCTTTGTGTGTTGTGGGATCAATAATGTTTTCTGATTCTGATTCTGATGGATGGATGAGCGGATGTGCGAGTGGATGGATGAGCGGATGTGCGGGTGGATGGATGATGAAAATGTTTGTTTATAACTACTTAAAGGACTAGCATATGGCTCTCTTCAAGTCAATGCAGAATATATGCATGCTTAATTGTTCCCAACATAGACAGATACATTATATGGACAAAAGTATTGGGACACACCTGTTTTTCAGGGTTTGGGCCCCTTGGTTCCAGTGAATTAATGCTCTTAATTAATGCTCTTAAAGCTCCAGCAGACCAGGTCATTCTGGACAGCGCCATGCTTCCAACTTTGTGGACCCAGTTTGGGGAAGAACCTTTTATTTTCCAGCATGACTGTGTCCCAGTGCACAAAGCGAGCTCCATAAAGACGTGGCTGGAGGAGTTCAGTGTGGAAGAACTTGACTGGACACACACAGAGCCCTGACCTCAACCCCATCCAGCACCTTTGGGATGAACTGGAACGGAGATTGTGATCCGGACCTTCTCATCCAACATCAGTGTCTGACCTCATAAAAGCTCTACAGAATGAATGGACACAAATTTATATCTGCAATAGAGGGACCAACTCCAGATTAAAGTTTGAATACAATGGCATTAAAGTGTTGGTGTGATGGTCAGGCATCCCAAAACATATTGGATGAATGGATGGATGGACGAGACTGATTAGACAGATGGACATTCAGGTCCTTATGAATCACAGAGTGTAACTGAGCTGTTACTCTGAGCTGCAGAGGGATAGTGTGTGGGACTTTAGTGAATAGTCTTAAAATGTTACAGAGAAAATCCTTATAAGATGTAAGAGAATAAAAATACAAAACGTGCATTATTGTATTTATTGCAAATAGCATTTATAAATATTTTAACCTAAAAATCTCCACTTCCTTTGGATTCCGGCTGGACTGAGGCGACTCGGCTGAAGGAGTCTAAACCCAACGCTTAGGCTGATTTGTAACGACGTGGTTTTTATTCAGACGGTTAATTGAACAGCAAAGTGACGTTTGAAGTCGGGGAGCTACATCATTACGAGCTAGAGGTCTAGAGGAATTATGTCAGTACACGCACACACAGAAGCCTCCTGGAGCATTTTTAATTTACACAAACACAGCTGTGCTGAAACTTCTGCTGTGAATCAGAGTCTTACAGTTTGAAGCTAAATATGTGTACAGAAAGAGGAGCTGCAGGTGGAACACAGGATGAATGATCTTAAACCTATTTAGGAGGAACAACCTAATAACCAATCAATTTTCAGCTTCTGGTGGTAGTTAACAGCCCGACCCACACCCCCCCACCACACACACAGAATCAGAAAACTATTGATCCTGCAGGAAATTGCCTATGTTACGACTGAACAGAGACACAGAGAGAAAAACCAATATAAAGTATAAAGTCTAAATAAATCCAAGAAAAAACTCAATGTAAAATACATAATGCTATAAACACAAATACTGAGCATAAATACTATAGATAAATAATTTACAGTTCAGTGAATCACGGTAACACTAATAGTGGTGAGGACTCTGTCAGTGCTGTAATACTGATCAGTAGTAATATTGATGTAAGTAGTGATTTGACATGGTAAGAATATTACACATAATTATAAGAAGAAGAAGAAGAAGAAGAAGAAAGGAGAAAGGAAAACAGCACAATACATGTATACACACACACACACACACAAACACACACTTCTCAACACTCCATTACACAGTTTTGAATATTTTTGAGCAAATGGTCTTTAATGCTGCTATTTTTAATATTGCTCAAGCTTCAACCAATCTCATAAAAACGTTGCGGCATGTTTAAAATATTTAGAACCTAAACCTTTGGATTTAGACTGTAGTTTACATTTACATATGTATTAACTTCACTTTTTTGCAGGGGGCATAAATCTTGTGAGTTTACAAATCTGCATCACAATCACTGCATAATTAATGAGTGTATTCCTGAGTGGGGAGGATTTATGAAGCCTCGCCGCTCAGCTGTGGTTACTGAGCTCTCGCGCTATTGAGTTGGCCTGTCGCGCGACAGCAGGCCATCAATAACGCGCCGCACTCGCACTCAGGACGGAGCTCACGCGACCGCGGGCCCGCACTCTGACAGCCCCCACAGAATAATGACACTATTTAAGGCCCCATTTGCCTGACTGTATTGATATATTCATTGAGTGAGTTTGCACCAAACCCCCCCTCCTCGTATAATTAGCTGGTGGTCCGCAGGCAGAGGGGCTTCGCAGGTCCTTTCAGGATCATTCATTTGGGTTCATTTATCTGAAAAAGCAACAAAAGCTGTTCACTCTTTAAAGGATCCATATCCTACATTCTTCTGCACAGATATTTAGGTGGTTTTATCGAGCAAAACCAGTGATAATTTTTCTAACCAGCATTATTTTAGCATGAATAGAAAGGCTAAACTGATGCTGAACTTATATTTAACACTGATTTTTGTGACATCAAAAGTCAATGAATTCAAAAGGCAGGCAGCTGTTTTCATCTTGGTTTCCATCCAGATCGTTTGGGCGAGGAAGTATCTGTTTTGAAACTTTAACGTTTGCATCCTATCAACTTTTCTGTATTTCCGTGATGGGAGAAAAATGTGTTTCCCATGATACGCATCCTTTAACTCCATTTAAAGCCCAACACTGACAAAAGCTTCGCTGGTGTCCCGTTGCAGTTAACAGGCATTGTTCTGACATTTAGACTAATAAACCCCAGGACAGCCGATCCTGCGACATTTTCAACACCCCCACAAAATCAGAAACCCAGATAGTAGACATGAGGAGTGTCTAAAATAACGCTGCACGCACCAGATTCATTTCTGAGTGTGACTGTTGAGAACCACTCTAAGTATCTGGCACGGTTCCCTGTTCTTCAGATGAACTTCACTGCCACGATGGGAAGCGAAACCCGGTTCCAATTTAGAACCGGTTCTAATTTTGCGAAGCACTCGAATTGTTTACCTCCAGCGTTATCGGTTCCTCTAACGATTCTTTCGGACTTTTTCCTGCGTCGTGCGCGTTGACGTCACACTCCTCGACTCGAATTATCATGGAGCGGAGAAAGCGGTCCGCGGCATGGTTGCGTTTGTATCCAGTGTAGTGCCGTTTTAACCTGCAAGGATGGAAACACCAGCAACATGTTAAAACATTTGAGGTCTTGATACAGCATTAAAATTCAAGAATGCCACGTGTTCGATTCTCAGCGCTCCAGTGCAAGCTCCGTGGTTTCCATAGACGAGGGTAACTTTAACTACAGTGCCCCTTATTATCAATACGAATTAATTTTTATAATTATGTTTTCATATTTGGACCATATTATGTACTGTTTAAAGGAAGATAAGTGCATAATTTATTGTTCAAGTGTTTATATTTACCATGTAAAGGACAAGATTGAGTCCTGACATCTAATAAAACGCTGCTTTCAAAGCTAAAAAAATGGCCTATGACTACCTTTTTATGTAAATATGTCGCTAACCAGGTCTTATTACCTGTCCACAAAAATATGATTGGTTAAAAAAAAAATATTTAGTTTAGACTATTGTTGCCTTCTCAGCCTCGGCTTTAGCGCCTGCTAGCCAGGCGTCTTTGGTTCGTTACTCTCGGCCACTGAGCGGGTCCAAAAATGAGACAGTCACGGGATCAGGGTCTGTTCTTTCCTCCCTTGGAACGGGAGCATTTATTTACTGTCTCCAAAAAGAACATTGGAGTGGCGAGAATCACTCACAAACAGAGCGGCCATGTAAAACTCCAAACACTCCCTGAAAGACTACATCTCCCAGCCTCCCTAGAGGCTCAATTACCCAGAATGCAAAGTTTCTTAAGGCAACCGACTTGGAATCGATAAGGAATCGGATAGATAAGAAGAATCGATAATGGCATTGACATCAATCATTTCTTATCGATTCCCATCCCTAGCCACGACAGTCTCATTGTTTCACAAACAGCACGTTCATCAGCCCGGGTCACTAATGCCGTCCATTCTGCCGCGTTCTGTCATTAGAACCCAGTGACCCACAGCTGATTAACTCAACTAACTCTCTGCTGGTCTTCCGCCAATCAAATTATGAAACAGAATCAAAACTTGCAGGTTCACTTTGCTGCACGAGCAGCTTCTGGTTTGTGTGTGTTCATTCTAAGAGAATTAGACGCATATCACTGCTTTTTGATATTGTATTATTATTTTCTATCATTATTTTAGCTTCTGAATATATCACCATTTGGACTGGCTTTGAGCTAATCTCCAAGAGTGACGGGCATCCTCAGAGGACAGTATAGGTGTGTGTATTCAGAACACAGGAGTGATAAGAAATGCTGGGCAGAGTTTACTTGATAATTTTACAGGCTAATCCAGTCTTACTTGTTTATCTGCAAATGTTCTCTAGCCTAGTAACTTCTACCCAGTTGTGGCACCAGGGCTGTAGGTTAGGAAAACTGAATTCCGTTTCAGCAGCCAGCGTCCACCACTATCAGGTTTCTGTCATGCATCAACCTCCGAAGAACCAAAAAAACTGAAATGGACATACACAAATCAACTGAAAACTCACTTTGTCGAATAGCCAACAATATCTATCACAGCGTTCATATGCCTGAGTTTTTTCTGTATTGTTCTGGCATTCACACCCTCACATTAAATGATCATCTTTCTTCATCAGATAACTGTAGAGCTAACAGGTTTATAAATAAAAACTTTTCTAAATGTTTATCTGTTCACTCGCCTACCAAGATCATTTCACTTCCGGTTTATAAATAAAACTCATTTCCATCAAAATATGTTCCAGCATCATTACTGAATGACAGAAGTGCAAGGTTCCGTGGACTGACCGACTGTGACAGTGTTCATTCTATGATTGTTTTCTGTGCCTGACTGATGGGGGCTGCATAGGTGTGTTTATTCAGACAATGAGATTAATTAGACCATGCTTATGCAGAGGATGCTTGTTTTGTACTATAGTTTCTTCCAGGCGAATAAACTTATTCGCTGTTCCTGGCTGGCGTACAGCGCTCTGCAGCCTGGCAGAGTCCGGCAGCTGATGGACAGATCACACGGATGAGTAAAGTCAAACAAGCCGCTAGAAAGTGTGTGCGCATGATGAGAGCAGCAGCGAGCGATAATTCACAAACATCTCATGCATATTTAGATAACAGACTAATTTGCCATGGAGAGAAAATGATGCAGTACTTCAAAGGTTTTGTTCTAGCCAGAAGATCCAGTGACTTTAGAGGAACATAAATACCATATAGTATAAGATGACAAAATAAGCGCATAAACTCATCATCCACACCTACCCTTCAACTTACAGTAACTGGCCACTTTATTGGAAACACCTCCCTTAGACTTTCACTCGCTGGCCATTTTATTGGAAACACCTCCCTTAGACTTTCACTCCCTAGTCACTTTATTAGAAACACCTCCCTTAGACTTTCACTCCCTGGCCACTTTATTAGAAACACCTCCCTTATACTTTCACTCCCTGGCCACTTTATTAGAAACACCTCCCTTAGACTTTCATTCCCTGGCCACTTTATTAGAAACACCTCCCTTAGACTTTCATTCCCTGGCCACTTTATTAGAAACACCTCCCTTAGACTTTCACTCACTGGCCACTATGTGAGCATCACCAACCTTACAGGTCCACTATAAAGGTATGCGTTTAATTACCCCCACCACTTTCATCATCAGTGTCTGACCACAGAACTCTCCTTGACCCGATTTTAGTTGTGTGGTGGACCTTCCTCGGGACCGCAGCTGGGTTGCTGGGCTTGTTACAAACATTAGTGTCACTGGTTGAAAAAGGTCCACCAGCCAATAATATCCCATCAACAGCATCCCTGTGGTCAGAGCTGGGCTAGAGGCCCTTCAACACATGGGATACAAAACTCTACCTGTACACCAGCAAGGCATTTCTAATAAAGAGGCTAAGATTTCATCAGGATGAACTCAGTTCAAATCTGAATCACACACATATTTTGAGACAGCAGGGTGCCGTTACCTACCCTATCCGCTCGCTCTGTCCATTCTGTGAGCTCCATTTCAACCCATTTCACACAGCTGGGGGAAAACCCGCCTGTTAGATGAAGTCAATACGCTTCTGACATCCGCTTCCCTGTTTAAAGAGTTTAATCTCAATATTTGGTCGCCTTTTCTCCCTCGGAGAGACACTTTCTAGAATACGAAAGGGAAAGTAATGAGACTATGGATCCCTGAAAGCTAGTGTGTAATTGGGATGGGCATATTCAATCAAAGCAGGGTCTCGTTCAATTTCCGGCCGCCCTGCCGGCAGAGCCGCCGTTCGCCCTGACGGACAGGAATTGATTTAAAAGGGAGAAACTCTGGCTATTTGGCTGACATACAAGAGCACCCATAACCGTACGATTGTGATTAAGTTCACTTAGTTTATATTGCCCCCAAAAGGGAAGGATACTAATGTTTACAAAGAATACGGCAGCGTGAGGAGTAATGGTCACGACCGGCTGGAACATCTCCACTACCGGCGCCGCAGCCGTAAACCCGCAGCGTGAACAACCGCACGACTGCTGCTGCAGTAATTATCACTCATTTTAACCGAAAAACTGTGGAGTAGATGTTCCATGGACCATAAAACATGTTTTCGATTGGTTTTGGATTAGTGGGGCCACACACACACACACACACACACACACACACACACACACAAACAGAAACACAAACACACACAAACAAACACACACACACACTGCCTTCAACAAATAATACAAATAATGCCTGCTTGACGTTATATAAGATACAAAATAATTTCACACCACTTCAGCTATCCATTCAGTTCGTAAAGAGCTGGAGCAGAAATAAAGTCGATTGTAAAGACAAGTTTATACGTATCGATATGGATTTAGACCCAGCAGGCCTGTACATTCTAACCATTTTTATGGACCAGGATAATAAATTCTGATTGGTAATGTGTATACTGGATCATTTCTTTCAATGCAGGGAGGCAGGAAGATGTTTTAAAGTAGGGGAGCTGAAACTATAAGCACTGTACATATGATTTATTTCTTTTTTTCCTATTCAAATTCATTGGAGAATCTGTAGAAGGTGTTATGATGTGCAGAAATCCACAGACATACTGACACACAGATCAGGTCTTAATACTTCTGGACAAACTGCAGCAACCAAGAACCTTTTAAAGATATAAAGAAACTGAATAGCTTTTAATGGTCCTATACCAGTTTAAGACTTCGTAGAAATGTAATATTACTGTAAGACCCCTGCTGTCCCTTCAAACAGCGCCTGAAGACCCATCTCCAGAATAACCAGCCCCTCATGCCCTAAACGAACATAAAAAACTTCAGAACGAACATAAAACTGTGTTCCGTGTCTTCTCTGCATGATCTGATGAGGTCCTGGTGGAGTATTAACTTCAGCACTGGTAGAATCTTTCGAGCAGCTCTAATGTAAGTCTGGGTTTAAGGATGTGAGGCTCATCGCGGTCATCCCTCTAGTTAAGAACTTCTGACAAACGATGTAAATGTAAGATTACTTGGAGGTTTTTTATACTTTCAAAAAGTCCTTGGAATTTACACAGTTCAAAAATGGAACCATCCACCAAAAGATTCTTCACAAATGGTTCTTCAGTTGCTTCGACTCTTGGGAACACGTAAGTGTAGGGCAGCATTCCTAAAGCTACATGACTCATACCTCTGTAGGACCTCTGATTTTATCCTATTTAGACATTTATTAAGGCCTTTTCAAACAAATGTCAAGTCAAGTTTATTTATATAGCACACTATCATACACAATGTGTTTTACAGGAATAGAATAAGAAACAAAATAGAAAAAAATAAATAAATAGAAGAAATAAAGAAATACATTAAAAAATGAATAAATAAGAAGACTGAGAGTGCAATAGAAGTCCCGATATTTGAACACTTTCTGGAGTGAAACTGACAAAAGCAGTCTTCATATCCCTAGTTTTGATGTCATTTTGTAACCTTTACAGATTAACTCAATATAAATTACAGATATACAGTTGTAGTTACACTGATTTTTAGTACTGAGTGAAACTCCAGCCATAAATGAATCCATTGTGTATCTTCACGTTAATTGCGCACCGTTTTGGTTTGTTCTGGGGTGTTGTTTTCTGTACATGCTTGTGTGTGAATCATGCAGGAGTGACTTACACATGGGTTTCTGAGGCGTGGCTTTACTGTGTTTCCACCTGAGTGTGTGGCGAACGTGGCATCAGTCTTTAACGGTGAAGTCTGAATAACTAACCAGCACAGTTTATAAAAAATTCAAAAATTGCAGCGAGAATGTAGGCATTTATTCTGAGCACTCGTAAGCAAATTCTCAAAGTAAATTTTAATGGCATTTTAATGGCTCCACTGCTGGACTTCATGGTTCTCACACTTTTATTTACATCTAGTATGCATTTACATTAATAGCAGACTTTTTGGCAGATCGTTTAGTACGAACAATCAAAACCACAAGCGTTTATGAAGTACATGTGGTTTGATCACTGCCTCTAAAGTATCAGAAAATCACCAAACAAAACCACAGGCTCTCTAGTATTTTTCTCATTTTCCACATACTCTCTCCGTTCTGGCTCTCATTTACTCACTGGAGAGCCCATGTTATAAAGAGTCCTGGCTCCTCCCCTGATGCCATTCACCTGGCCCTCGTCCTGGTGGAGCCCCTGCTCAGGTCTGGGGCCACGTGCCGCCGGCTCCGCCTCCTCATCTCACAGTGTGTTTGTGTTTTACATGTTAAGGTTTAAATCAGCATCTGAAAGCTTACTTGCTCACACACAAAAGGAGAATCAAGCCCTCATCAGGACTGTATCACTGGAATTCAGCTCACAAAGTGTGTGCACTTTTGGGAAGCATGAAGTGGGTTCGCAGAGAACGGTTTGAGTTGGGCTCTTGTTTTCTTTGTTCTGGGTATCTTGGAAATAAAACAGCATCAAGGGTGGCTCATTCTCTCTGTGTTCAGCAGAATCTTTGAAAACCTGAAGGCCGCTCTATTCAGAGAGCATCTCCTCTCCGGATCTACCTTCTTGCGCTACTTCCTGCATAAAGATCTCAGCGCTCAGAACTCTTCTCTTTTATTAAGTGTGTCTCCGTCTTGGCCAGTCAGACAACACGACTCAACCAGAGGTGCCGGAGCCCATCCCAGCGGTCACAGAGCGAAAGGAATGGAATTACATGATTACAAGATTGTTGCATCTTATTAATATTTATTACATACAGCAACACAATCTACATCCCATGCTTTGTTCCACTTCGTATACGAATCTGACTCAGCCCTGAGGGTCCACTGACTCCGCACCGCCCCTGCTTGCATGTCTTTGCTTCATGTTCTCCACTGATCACTTTCATGAATGTTCTAATGTTCTGTTCACTCGGTGTAAAAGCGTGTCCTTTGTGCTGTTGCTAAAGACAATGATTGGCTCCAGCAGTGTGAAGCGGCGCCGTCCTGCACGGCATCCTTTTCACTCCATTAGAATTTCCTAAAGGGAGCAGTACTGTTTTCACACGTTTTACATATCGCTTTCATATGATGATGATAATCCACTCCCCTGCCAGTTGAGGCCCGCGCTTTCATTGTTCTCCTTTTGTTCAAGCTGCGGATTTGCAAGAGACACGTCTATTTTTGTCTCTTGCCGTCTAGACTCTGATGCAATTAATCAATATGCCTCTTTTAAGGCTCTCAGCCTCCCCCAGTTTCCCGAACGCCGCGGCCGACTCTGTGCTTATTTACCACTCGTTAACAAGACGCAGCTTAACCCAGACTGGATGCTCGAGAACGCTTCCAAATCGTAAACCCGTGTACAGGACGCTGTATTACAGGCCACGGGCGCTTCGGAAATCATGTAAAAGCGAAAGCAGTCATGTAGCCAGACAACATAGAAGAGATGGATTCGGTGCCCGGTGGTGTAAATGCCCTGCAGGGTTTTTTTTTTTCGTTCTGAGATGATCTATGATGATTAATAACATCCCCCCCCCCCAGGCTGATGAGGGGATTCAGATGAAATGTTAATTTGATGCCATGTGCGATGGTGGGTAAACAGAAACCCAACACAGGAAACACATTAGTCTATCAGGGGAGGTTTACTCACTGCTCCCTCCAGTTAAAGACCCTTGGCAACACACATCTTCAGGTCTGGGGAGAAATGGAGAAACGTGTGGAGTTCGCCACAGCAGACAGATTGGATTTGTCCAGCTCGTACCTCCTGAGAAAATGACCAGAATGTCATGAGCGGGTTCGTGTTGGACTTGATTTGTTTTTTGTTTTTTCTGCCTGTAAAGACCACTTAGGCCCAACTCGCCTTTAAAAAAAAAGCATTTTAAATCAATTTCAGTCTTTTCATGACTGGATTAGTGTGAAATCTCAAGGGTTTTTTTTCTCATTATTCTCGGCGCCCACGTTCTGTGCAGCATGAGCCGACACCTGCATACAGATTGTGATGCTGTACGGTGATGCATTGAGCACAGCACCGTCTCTCACAACTGCACCTTTGACAAGCAGTTGCTATGCTGCCTGGATGAAGAATCCATTTTCATTTGTTCAGAGCCCGGGGCGATAAGCCTCTGCACCACGGCGCTGCCCGCAGTCTGCATGTCACTCCCACTCCCCAAATACACGTCTGTAAAGAGAACAAAGGTGAGAAGGCACGGGCGGAAACCGCGCGGTGGAGGTCGGGCCGGGGTTACGGAAGGGCAGGCAATTACCAGTGCAGGGATGATGGGAAAACTCAGAAAGTCTCTTACGTACACTGCAGTCTCTCTGGTCCGGTTTCAGACCTATATAAAACTTCAGCACGCCCACTCACCTGCCTGCGCTCAAACACAGCCTGCCAGCCCTCCCGAACACATCAGACCCGCAACTAATTCCCATTTGTGCTCAAAATTATGGCAACGTTTCATGGCAACACGCCCAAGAATCTTCTATGCGTGCACATCCACCTATAAGAACATTCCACATACAAGCGGCATTAGAACCTGATCAGCTATTAATAAGGTTCATTCAATCAAATTTTTATTATAATAACTATTTCGTTAATATTTTGGATTGGATAGTTAGGATTCACAAGGACATACATATATTTATAAATAGTATAGACACATTATATGAACAAATAATTAATTACATACATTTACAAACATTTGTCTTTTCATTTATATATATAAATCCATATGCGTACTCATATTACAGATTGTACATGATTGTATATTATATTGTTCAGTATATTGTTCATTGTGTCTTTACATATTGTTGTTGTTTTACACTGTTGTATCTGAGAGACGCCATCAACCGGAATCAAATTCCTTGTGTGTATTCGCGTACATACTTGGCCAATAAACGTGATTCTGATTCTGATTCTGATTCTGACAGTGTAGCATGTTCCTATATACGTGATGTTTTTGAGAGCCTAAGGGTTTGAGGAAACATTCGCAAAGGTGTTTATAATTGCACAATTTTAAGATAATTATTGATTCAAACGTATGTTCCTGATGAGCAAGCTGAGGCATTACTGTGCAATTTGAATGATAAACAGGGAATTCAGACATCATTATATTTTGCCATCTGAATGTTCTCCACAAGTGGAGCTTCTGGAACGCATCACTTCCTCTCTTTACTGGAACACCCCACCAGAAGGGTGTCACTGTTTTGCATTAGCAGAAATTACATGCAGATTAAGTAAAACTGAATGCTTTCTGTTGTGTTTTGATTCATTTACGGCATTTATCGGACACTTTTTATCCAAACCATTCCCTAACTACAGGGGGCAGTCTCCCTGGTTAAGGGTCTTGCTCAGGAACTCAGTGGTGGCCTGCTGAAGGTTGGATTCAAACCCATGACCTCTTGGTCCAGAGGCAAGTATCCTACCCACCAGACCACCACCATCCCACCCTTTTGTATATTACTAATATAAATAACTACCATAATCAATAGTAGTGACAGCCCCAATATACACTCATCAACCACGTTAAAACCACTCTCAGGTGATGGGAGTTACATTGATTATCTCATTGCACTGGCACCGTTAAAAGGTGTGCAGCTCGGTAACAGTCAGTTCCTATAAAACACTGGACTGAGGAAGGACAACTGGTGAACTGGTGAAAGGGTTAAAGGGGCCTAATGGGTAGTGAAGGCCAGGCTGTTTGGTTCGATTCCATAGAAGAACTGCTGTAGCACAAACTGCTGAAAAAGCTGAAGCTGGCTCGGATAGAAAGGAGTCCAAAACTCCCCCCTCTGCCACACACCCACACAATAACCTGTACTATAACCTGCCGCTGCTCAGATGTACAATTTCTTACTGGGTTTACATAATTGTCATTATGTGCAATATTATCTTATTAGTATGTGTAATATTCTTATTAAACATCATCATGTGTATATATATATATATATAGCCATTCCCT
>JBBPCX010000018.1:19894496-19908837 GCA_037974365.1 Hydrocynus forskahlii | reverse complement strand
GACGGGTTCCCCTTTTGAGTCTTGGTTCCTCCCGAGGTTTCTTCCTCCAGCTGAGGGAGTTTTTCCTCGCCTCTGTCTCCTTTGGCTTACTCACTAGGGGCTCGGACCTGGACTTTGCAAAGCTGCTTTGTGACAACCTGGTTGTTAAAGCGCTATAAAAATAAATTGAATTGAATTGAATTGAATTGAATTGTTCTTGTTGTTCTGAGATTTTTTTCTTTTTACATTTTTCCTATCCAGGAATCCTGGCTTGGTTGAAAGTGCTTTGTGACGCAGGCCTCTGATGTCATTTTGACTGAATAACTGTGATAGTTGGGATCATTATTGTACAATGTCCCCTGTACACTCTGACATACATCTTCTGATGCTCTAACCTGGACGCATCGTCAGAGTTTCCTGGCATCACTGGGTGTTTCGGGTCTTACAGCAGTCCTCCTCTGCCGGGCGACCCGACCAGGGCTGGTCAAGTGGCTCACCACGCCCCCCCGTCTCCCTCTTCTCAGCCAGAGCCATCGGGGGCCCTCTCCGCCACCTCCATTTTATCCCTGACCGCCCTTAAGTCTGCTCTTTAGCTGCTTTAGCTGCTATAATACAATGTTTTTAGTAGACTGGTAGTAACTACCTGGGATGCTACAATAATCATGTAGCATTGCTAGTGCAAACACTTGAAATACCAAAGCAGCCACCCAACAACAGCGTGAACCATTATAGGAACCTTCCAGAAACACCCGAGCAACCACCAGAAATACTATAGCACCACCTGTAGGACCATTGAGACCACCCCAGTGCAGGTTGCGAACTAGGGGGGGAGCAGGGGGAGCTATAGCTCCCCTAGTGGTGACATGAGCTCCCCTGGAAACATGATTTGTGAAATTTTGGGGGAGCTCTAAAATAGTGATATGATGACCAAATAAATGCCATTTTGGGCATGGGTTTTTCTCACAAGTGTAAAATAAGTAAAATTAAATTACATTTAGAGCTCCGTATCCGGAGACGTGCGGCAGCCTTCTCTCCGCTGGCTGTTCAGCGTGTGGCTGCATGACACTTTGTTTGCCTTGTATTACAGAGAACCGATACAGAGCGACTTTAATCACATTTTCTCCGGACAGCTCAAACAATCCGTTTGAGAAGGCTTGATTAACCAGTGAGTGTGACACAGAATACAGTGCGGAGGGCTGCAGACAGCTCTCCTGTAATTAGTCTGGGAGTCTTTGGGTGCAGGGGAGAGAGTTGAACCAGAAGGGAAAATGTCATTTACTTGGTGTTAGTTTCCTCATGGAAGCTACTTTTGGTTCTGCATAGAAACATTTCAAGCTGCTGCACATGTCGTTCTCTAGACGGGCTTTAAATCTTTTTCTCCGTTTTGCTTTCCAAAACCAGTCACAGTTCTTTCTTAAGTGACCATTTTCCAACATTAATGTTCAGTATGCAGAACTTTTATAACAATGCACACAGTGCAGGTCCTTCCCAGGTTCACAAGAAATTGTGAAATATTTATTAAATCCCTGGGATGTTGCTTAAACTTAAGTATATACAGTAAATATTTATACATATTGCTCCGTGTCTTCTCCCTGTTTTTTGTCTTTCTGTGATGTTCTGTCCTCTCTCTGCTTTCTGCTCTGTGGTGTTGTTTACATGCTTCATGTGTCTGTTTATATGAGTATGTTTTTGGTATTAGCCCCGCCCCCTTCTTATCCTGTTCACCTGTGTCTAGTTCCTGTCTCCGCCCCTGTCCAGGTGTTCTCATTTCCTAATTTAGAGTAAATAATGCTGTACTTCACTCTGTGGGTTCTTTGTTAAACCTCACCCTGCGATCAGAACGTCGAGGGCTCAAATCCCAAGACTGCAGTTCCTGTGAGCAAGATACCGTCCTCACACACTGCTCCCCGGGCGCTGAGTTCCTGGCTGCCCGCTGCTTCACTTGGTGAATGGGTTAAATGGGTTAAATACAGAGGAAGAATTTCACACGTTGGTGTTAACCTGTTTATTTCCCTCTTTCTTTCTGCTGAGCTCCTTGTACCTCTTGGACCATCTTGTGTAGTTTTTCAAGCTTTTGTGTACCCCGGACACGTTGTTTACTTTATCATTAAACCTGTTGGATCCTGTGAGTACGTCCTGCTTGCCTCCATCCTCAGGTCTTTACAACACTGTTGTACTGGAGACCAAACATGTCAAAATTAGAAAACGGAATTTCAGATCCTCATTTCAATTTTGTGAGGGGAAAAGTCACTCTAGGCCTTCTGGATGTTCTAGATTCGTCACTGACAGTGAATACAAATAGCCCAATCACTGGGTTTGTGCAATGCTGTTAGCTTGGTGCTAATATACAACTAGAATCCTATAAGGGTGCTAACAAATGAGCATAATCATTTGTGTGTTTTCATCTCATATTTCAGACCATGTTTTGATAGTTACAGACTCACCTGAAGGCCCAGCAGTAAAACTCACAATGTGCCAACATTATCAACCAGCCTGTGACAGTGATCAGTCCTAACGAAATCATCAAAATAAGAACATTTTAAACCCATTTTAAAACAAAGAAGCCAAAGCTCATCTGAAATAAAAGAAATAATTTAAATAAATGAAATAAATAAAAATACTCCTCACAAGTTTACTATGGTGGCAACCGATGTTTGCCGGACAGATTCCTGAATATTTTAATCTGATTCCCTTCAGCCGAGCAAATTCGTTACAAACTTTATTACATCTGGCGTTCTCCATTTGAGTGCCTTCCTGATGATGGAACAACTCACTGCATTAAAAACTGAAGAGTTAACCTCCAGCAAAACACGAACATTTCATTAATCCACACAGACAAGGCGGCAGCCAAGAGAACACTGAGCAGAACGAAGCTAACCTTGAGGCTCTGAGCCAAGTATTGGATTCCCAGGCCATTTATTGCAGCTCGTTTTGGTACTTTCGTAATAATGTGAGCTATTTTTTAGTTTTAACAACACATACTGTACTTTAACCAGGTTTCTTTTCTTATTTGTTACTCTGACAGCATCATGTAGTCAGAGCCTCTTCAAAGCGGATCCTGATTTGGTTCGTCCTGGCAACTCCAGACAGTGACAATAATTGGCCATAATGACAAGAATACACATCCAGGAGTGTGTCTTGTGTATAAAAGCGCTGTGAGCGTGTGTGTGTGTGTGTGTTCAGTCTCCTGGGAGCACTTGCAGGCTTTGGGAAGCCGCAAGAATGGCCATGACCCACTGTCACTAAATTTGCTGAGAGTGGAGCCCATCTGCCCTGGAGCCTCCGGGACCCTCATTATATCCCTCAAACAGACAGTCTGAGCGAATGCCTTGGTGGGAAAGTTGATAGAATACTGTTCTTGGTCTACTTTTCACCTCTTCTCACCTGGGGCAGAACTGTGACAGATGGAAAATGTACAGTTACTGACCTTGAGTCTTAAGAAGATTCTCTATTTGTCACACGCACAGTCATACAAGTACACAGTGAAATTCTTTCTCTGCAATTTACCCATTCCCCAAGTGAAGCAGTGGGCGCCAGCGAGGCGCCCGTGGAGCAGTGTGTGGGGACGGTGCCTTGCTCAAGGGAACCTCAGTGGTGACACTAGCTGTTAAGATAAGATAAAATCAAATAAGATTAGATAAAACATAAGATAAGATAAAATCAAATAAGATAAAACATAAGATAAGATCAAGTAAGATAAAACATAACAATATTAGATCAAATAAGATAAGATAAAACATAAGATAAGATCCAATAAGACAACCCTTTATTAGTCCCACGGGTGGGAAACTTGCATTGTTACTGTAAAATCAACATCACAGACCAAAAATGAGGTACACCTTTAAAAATCAATGTTCTTGTTCCTGACATTGAAGGTAAACTGTTTTTTTTAGTTATCATCTTGAAACCCAATTTTTTAACAATAATAAAATATTGTACTTATTATTTTAAGGCCTAGTTCTGAATCACACTGTGCTACTGAATGTTCTACCAAAAGTTCTACTTTGACGAGCATTATATTTGATGCATTTTCCTGAATATGGTGGAATTTGCGGCTTGTAGAATTTGTGTCCAAGCACTGCTGGCTAAAAATGAGCCACCACCCATTGGTGGTCCTGTGGGTCCTTGATGAAGGGGGTCAAATGGAGCTATATGGAAGTAATTTATTGACAAAAAACATTGAATTGTTGAAATTGAATAAAAACATGATAAGGCAGTGAAGTTGGGGTTACATTTATTTCAATTATAATTACAGCATTTAAGGTTCAGTATAGAAACATTCAGCCTTTCAAATTCAGCAAAAAGCCGCCGATGCATTTAACACGCGAGACGCGTCGAGTTTGCTGAAAATGTGATTTCAGTTTGTGAGGATGTGCTCTGCTCTCTACTTTTCCTGTAGGTCCTGAATGTCAGGTTGTATTTCCAGCTGAATGTGTCCCAAGTGAAATCATAGACATATGATTGGGGTGAAATCACCCACGCCGAAATGAAGGCGCTGACTAATTAAAGACTGATTGAATAATTAAATTTTTTGCTGAATATGAAAGGTTGAGTGTTTCTATATTGAATCTTAAACAAGGTTATTTCATATATAAGGTACTTTCATAGAGCTAAAAGTCCGGTTCAGACCAAGACAGACCCAAGCACCGAGTCAAACAGGCAACAATAATTATTCCATAAAGCAGCAGATTACGAAGAACAGATCCTGGCAGAACTCCAAAACCAAAAGACAGAACGATTAGCAGACGATTCTAAATCATCACACAAAGAGCCAGAAATGCAAACCCAAATCAAACAAAACAAAAGAGGCGAGACTGGAATCAAAGTCGAGAAATACTGTCAGCGTAGCACAAATCAAGTCAAATAACAACATAAACACGCTCGCCATGCAGGGAGAGTCCACGAGAAACTCAGAAAACTGAATGTGGAAGCCTGAGGTATTTATGTCCATTAATTTGGTTATTTAATATGATTAGATCTGGCCATTGTTGTGGAGAAGAGGGGCCGAGTCTGGGGTTCGTGTTCTGATGTGATCGAACACTAACAAATTCCACAAAGAAACAGACCACGGTCTTATTGTAAACTACAGTGTGTACCCATATGGTCAGTGGAGCTAAGAAAGTGGACAACGAGTGTAAAAACGGGATGTGAACCTAATCAAGTGTCTAGTTGGTGTATCTGCCTCTGTGTATGGGGTAGATGTAACTTAAAATTTAATATTCACTGTCACTGATGAAAATGTGTTTAGTCAAATCAAGTTTATTCCTACAGTCCATTATCATTCACAAAGGTAGAAAGAAAAGAAAGAAAAGAACACATAGAACGTGAATAAAAGAAGAATAAAAATGCAGGGTCAAGCACACGTTTGACAGTAGGGGAATATTACAGTTTAGAAACAAACACATGCAGGGCATTTTATTATCACAAAGCAGAAAACAGTCGAAGTGCCTGAAAAAAGGATTTCGTGCTACAACAGATGGTTTGTGCTGCAACTCGTGGTTTGAAATGGTGAGCTTTGTTATGACATCTACTGAAATATGTCTGTGAATCCCAGCCAATGGGGCTCTAATCAGCTTTCAAAGACTGTCTCAACCCACAAAATGATCGAGTCCATATTTCACCCACACATTTCCCAGTGCCATCGTGACAAGAAGTGATATGTTGGTAGAACCGCAACAAACAAGTCCCATGGCATCTTCCTCCATTATTTATTGGTGTAGATGATTGGGGGGTGGTATTAGAGTACATCAGGCCAGGGTGCATAAATCTGCCTGAGTGGGAACTGGGGTATTAAAACAGCATTAACGATATTTAGAGAGGGCTTTATTAACATTTAGATATTACCGGCTTTATATCCGGCTTTCCGTCAAAGACTTACAACGCCTGTGGCGATTCAGCCCCTAATGTTCCCGGCAGAAGGGTGTTATTACAAAACCGTCTCTGCTGTCACTTTTGATGGGCTATTTTCAGTCAACAGTTTTACACAGCGGACCTCCACAAAGCCCTGATTGCCATCAGAAAGGACGCAGCGTCACCATCATCACAATTACTGTCATTTTGTCCACAACGGAAAGGCAAACTTCAAGCTCAAATGGGCAACTGTTGATAAAATACAAAGCGTCATTTTAGTTCAGAGATAATGACACTTTTCTATGCGTTTGAGGTTGGAATGAAGGAAATTATATACCATTAAAGCTCCACGCGAGGCAGAATGAAAAGATACTCAAATACAATTGTGACAGTAATTTAGTCAGTCAGAATGTAGACAAACAAGTCAAAACTGTGGGAAAGCAAGTGAAGGAAAGAAGGAAACCTGATTTTATTGCCGCTGGATTCTAGGAGGTGAATTTGAATTGTAATTTGTAGGATCCGAGTGATTGAAAGGTGCAGGACAATATATGCAATAACAGCATTATGTCACTCACTAGCAATAAAAACACGCCAAGCCGTGTGTATTAGCAGGTTTTCTTATAGCATTAGAGTGAGGTTGTATGGACCAGGCCTGATATTACAGCCTCTCTATAGTTTTGTTAACCAAGCACTGATGCAACAACATTGTTCACATACTTGTTTGTGTATTTTTCTCTGTTTTCTATTTTTAATATCCTCTAGGGGCGCCTGAGAGACAAAACATCAGTGTCTTCTTTCACTTCTGCATCTGATTTAGTGCAGCAAGGTCAACACTGAACTTGACAACAGATGAGGGAAAACTTACTGCTGAGAAAACGGCAGATCCAGATGCAGAATTTGCTGCTATGGGTTTTTCAATCTGTTACTGACAGCATGTCACACTGTGGACCACTAACTTCACTGGTTATGCTGGTATTGCACATCACAGGAGAACATGCATAACTTAAGCCTGAAAAGAACAGGATACACACAAAATCCAGTCACCACAGTCTGCCTGCCCATGCTCTCTTATCACAAGTCCGGCGTGACCCGCCTTTTCTCTGAGGTCAAAGTGGTGGAACAGACTTCCCCCATCAGAGCTGCTGAGACCTTCACCGAACTCCAGACAGTGACCGAAGACCCTCCTCTTCACTCAGCACTTACAGCAACAACCTGTCATAAACCAACTTAACTAACACAAATAAAGACTGTTTACTTAATGTGTGAGTCCAGGGCTGTGGTGGACTAACATCAACTTAATTTTAAGTCTAGTTTTACTAGTGTTAGGGACTAGTTGAGGGACTCATGCTTTCATGTGTCACAAGGAGACATCAAGTGTGGAGAAGGATGTAATCACAAACTTTATGAACAAAAGAACAAGAAACAGGAAACCTAACAAGAAACTAACAGGACACTGAACTAACATGGGGACTAACACACTCTGCTGGGGTGGAATATACATAACACAAACACAGAAGAAGAAACTCGAGGCAAATCAAAGAGCCAACTACACTCTGAAACACAGTGAACCTAAAATGAGAAAGCACAGGTAGATTGTACTAATGAGGAGGCGGGGCCAAGACCAAACACACACACATGGAACAGACACAAACAAGGACATGTGGAGAGTGTAAACAACAACATAGACAAGAAAACAGGCAGAGGATACATTACAGAAAGCAAAAAGAATTGGGAAAAGAAAAGAACATCATTTCCATCCCTCTGGATAAAAGGGCCTGCCAGGCTGTGAATGTAAATAAAAAAAGTTCTTCTTTAGTACCTGTTTATAAGTTTTTACAGAACTTTGGCAAATATCTGGTTCAAGAGTTGCTACGTGATCAGTAATCAGTAAGCGAAGGCGCTGGGCTGTGCTGCTGTTGCTAATGGCAGGTTGGATGTAACTACAATGGATTAGCCACCTAGCTAATAGTAGCTTAACTACACAAACTAAAAACTGTATGATCGATCGCAGCAATGCAACCTTTCACACAACATAAAAATGCAGGCCATGATGCAATAGATTTGAAAACTGATATTTAGACAAAGATTAGCTGAGTGCTACTAGTTTTTTTTAGGTTGAATTGGACATGACTAATGACCTAATGAGACACAGACACACACATACATACACACACACACACACACACGTGTGTTAATATATATGCATACACACAGACTTCTATATTTATTTTTATATCATATTTTGTATAGTGTGCAGTTTTTTATATTGTATTGTTATATAGTATTTTTACAAATTCCACTGCATTCTTTTGTTTTCCCCTTTTGTTCCGTCCACTTTTGCTGCAGTAACTATGCAAATTTCCCACCCATGGGACTAATAAAGGGATTTTCTTCTCATCTTAACAATCTTCTCTTATTTTATCTTGATGTATCTTATCTTAATTTCCACTTACTATTTCTCTACCAGTTTTCTTTTTTGTTTTAGGCCCAATACTGGTTAAACTAAGGTATTAAGGTATGCACTGCAGATTTTGTAAACCCCGTCACTGCTGATGACTGCTAGTGTGGAAAACTCTCCTCTCTGTGTGACGGATCATCAAGGCGCTGATACAAAGTAGCGTAGTTGATTGGAGTGGAGGGCAAATTAGGCTTGCTGTGTCAATGCAGTCACACTGATGAGCCTTCAGGCCTCTCGATCAGGTAAACGCGCTGCAGTGGTGCGTCTGGGTCAGTAAGACATTCACATGTGACCCAGAGAGACGCTTGTCTTTCCGTTCAGGCCCCGTTCCTGCGTGTTCTCTAGCTGTGTGAACGCGTCTCGTGAATTATGTGAAGCCAATCTGCATCCCTCAGATAAAGTAAATCTTTACAACACAAGAACGCCGGCGCTCACCATCGCACTTCGCTGAGAAACAATCAGCATCGCATGCATTTAATCTCCCCTCGGCAAAATAAACAAGGCCGGTCTCTAAGAAAGGAATTCATTTGTCTTTTGTCTTTTCCCATTTCAAAGAATGTCACTTCTGTCTCTGTTCGTCTACGCAGGGGAGGAAGATGGAGTATTTGGTCTCAGCATCGGTTCTCCGGCGTCGGGCCTATTTGTCAAAGGCAGTGTGATCCGCTACCCAACTGCCAGACCCCCCCCCCACTCGTCCGCCTCGCTTTCACCCGTATTGATCAGGACTGTCATGAATCCGTGCTGCAGGTGATACTGGATATCACAGCGTGTTTCCAAGATTAGAAATGCTTTGAGCATCCCTGCGCATAAGAGCAAGCTGATTGAGGAAATAAAACTGTATTTTTAACGTGTTACCTTAGGCAAAGAGTGTTTTTATCCTCAAACACATGCCTTTAACCAGAGGGATTGACTGTGTATAGTCTCACCAGTGGGGTTCAAACACAGCATTAATCAACTTTAGTTTGACCTGTTTCTCAAAATATGACAAGTTGTCTTTCCCCAAACATACAGCTTATCCCTGAAACCCAAAACATGACGAAGCACACCTGTATGACACACACAGCCATCAATGCGAAACAAGCCATCCTGGATGCTTCTGCTTCAGAATGCCGTGACGCACCGGAGTCTACACAAACACACTCATCATTCATTTTTCCACCTTTTGTTATGGCTTAGTTAAACAGGCAATTTTTATTGTGTCTTCAAGACTGATGCATGTAAATGACTTCTCTTCCGATCACTTTGAACCCTGTTTTGTCCAGAAAGCAGTCCAGGCTGAGGGATTCCGAGCAAAAGAGCGAAAAAAAAGCGAACTTCAGCTGCTCCAGTCAGGCGTATTGAGTCTTGGGAAGGTTCTTCCAAACAGCCAGAGGCGTCCCACATTTTCCTCTCCGGTACCTCAGGCTGTTACAGGCTGTCTGCAGGAACAACACTCCGCATCACTTCAGCGCGAGCAGGACTTTCCGCACGAAACAGGCTTTTAACTGGCATTCCCACTCTGATGAAAATGTAATTCTGACTGCGTAGTTTGGTGCTGTGTGAGCCGCCCATCTGCAGCCCGAACACAGTTTTACATCTCGTAGCTCTTTAAAGCCCACGCTTTTGTGCTCCAATTCTCTCAGGCCCACTTTTTAAAGTTAATTATCAAAAACATATCCTCTCGAGGCCTATTTTTGTGGAGCCGTCTAAAAAGCTCAGTGCTGTAAACACCGGGACTGTTCAGGCATGTTTACTTATTTATTTATTTATTTTTAGAGAAATAAATGGTGAATTAAGTCGGCGTTTCTTGCTCGCACCAGTGCCTCTCACCTCAGCCGCGCTGAAAATGGTTTTTAATATTGCAGTGCGTTCTGTAAAAGCGATGCTGCCCTCCGCCTAAACCACCGCGCTGCTTTCGGGTCCTTTCTCCTCATTCTGATTTATCTTCATTTTTCTCCCTATGGCTTGATCTTGCCTGCTTTCTGACCGGTCTTTAAGAGAATAACAAACCTACCACGCTCTCGGTTTCATGAAATAAGAAGTAAGAATAAGACAACAAACTGAAATAATACAGTTCTGCATTATTTCAATTTCCCGAATAACACAGTAAGTGGAAGTAATACAGTAAATGAACCAGTTCCACTTTCAGCAGCATGTTGTGTAAGACACTTCTGTTATTTTACTGCTCTTAATTTTGTACTGTCCACTTTCTGCTGTTACTAAGCAAATCTCCCACTTGTGGGACTAATAAAGGTTTATCTTATCTTACCTTATCTTATCTTATCTTATCTTATCTTATTTACCACAACTGAAAGTAAGGGAAACAGCAGATGCTTTTTACATTGTGTGAATGTTTCATGACCAATGGACCAATAGAAATGGTCTCCAAGCATATTAACATGAACATATATTCAAGTTTCGCCTACCGTTGGACAGTACAAAAGTAAATCCAATTTAGAGAGAAATAGTCAGCCCTGGTTAATATTTAAATTTCATGTGAAGGCAATATATTAAGAGCTAATGTTATTTAAGCCCCTGGAAACTCGCCAGTAGAAAGAAAAAATATACATAAAATGAAATAAAGGGCTGTATTGAGGTACAACCTTTAATAAGTCGTTGGCGGTTTCTGAAGGAGAACCGAGTCTGCTGGGTTCAGGTGAGGCTGCGGCTCGTTCTCTTCTTCCGTACAGGGATCTTTATGCACGAGGCTCGAATTAGGGTGATTACACGCTTCATCACACTGTTTACAGTACAGTCGCTCTCACACAGCTCCACTCACACTCACAATCAAAGCAGCAAATTACACCCAAGGACAGGCCTGGATAATCTACAGAGGAGACGTTTTAAATGCAGCTTGCAATATTAATATTGTTCTCTGGACACATGAGTAACACACGCAAGTTATTCATAGTAAGTGAGTGAGAAACCCTGAATCTACACTGTAGTGCGTCACATTTCTGTAACACTGCTGCCTTTCCTGAACACAGGTTATATTTTACATGTTTTTACGATTATATGTGTGGGTCGTGTTCTTTTTTTATTGCGATGTGGTGTATATGTATGGTCTCTTGTGGAAGGGAGGTTCTATTGCCACAATAAGAAATGGGGAATAATAATTTGCACAGCAGGTTTGATTAATGACCTCACAGAGCCTCCAGGAAAACACTGAACAGTTTTTTATGAGCTTGCTACCAAAGCACCATCTGTACATGGTTGCATGTTTATTTAAAGTTTTTGCGATATATTATATATATATATATCACCTCAATTTTTGCTAGTCTGGAAATACTCCAAGTAAGAATAACACAGTAAACTAAAATAATACAGGACTACACCAGAACACACACTTCTGTAATTCCCCCCTGTAACGGCTACAAGGGAGTTTATCCCATATTCCATCTATCCACTTTGGTCATTTGTTGCACAGTTTATCATTTACAGTCTCTTGTAGTATCATGTTTAAATACTTCGCATTACACACTTTGCTTGATTTATAGTTTATTTGCTTTAACCTTACATTGTTTTACATGGAGGTCACACATTCTGCACTGTAAGGTTGTAGAATCTGTTGGTTTGTCTTTAACCGCGTGCTTCTTTGTTGTTGTTTTTTTTTAGTTACCTTCTCTGATCGTTGCGGGTGGTCCTTCCTGGTTGGGTATAGGCGTGGCCGAGGGCCGTGGACCCCTAAATCTCTGGGCCTGCACATCAGGCCATACCACGTCACCATGTGCCAGAGGGGTGTTCTGGCCTTGTGTAATTTATTTACCCCTTTTTGTGTTCTTTGCCACTGTATATGTTCCCCTGGGTTTCGTTGTAGCAGGTCAGTTTTGTTTTGTTAAAGTCATGTTAAATGTTTTAAGTTTTATTAACCTAGTTATTAGTAGTTTTTGGTCTTGGGTAATAAAATCCACCCTTTTGAATTGACCCTTTTGAAGGGACTGTCAAAACACCCCCAACCTCAAAATAAAGCGAACAGAAGATGCTTCTTACATCGTGTGAACATTTCATGAAGAACGAACCAAGAGAAATTGTCCTCAAGTATATGTTCATGAACATAAATGCAGGTTTCCCTGAAGGCCTTTGTTATGACAGCAGCAATATGAAAATGTGAGATCAGCAGTGTGTCTGGATCTGAGTTTGATGAGAAGTCCTTACAGCTGTTACTCTGCATGCTCTATGCTAAACAGCCACTGATCCAAAGCGGCAGTGGGGGGGGTCTCTTTCATCGCTTGCCCATCAAGCTGACGACCCCAACCTGATCGCCCTCACTCCTGAAGCGCCGGTTACGCCTGTCAGCCTCAGCCACCTTGTCGTGATTGTTGTTGCTGTTGACATCTGTGTCACTGTCTCTTACGTTCATCGTGGATTCTGTGGATTCTGTCAGGCGACCTCCTTTCTCTAACAATGCCGGTCTGCATTATGACGAATAATTATCACAGCTGTGTCTGGCGGTGGTCAGTGAGAGTGACAAGCCCAGCAGCGACAGGGCCTAATCCTCCCAGCAGACAAAGGCGAAATTATTTGAATGTGCAGGAGGCAGCAGGTGCTCCACCGGGACTGTATTGTCCACCCTGGTGGCCGGTCGAGGTTTATCACAGCCTGTCCAGGCACAGGTGGGCGGTCACTGAGGAACGAATGGAGCCAAAAGAAGTGAAAAGCATGAAAGACTGGGCTGGAACGACAGATGGGATCCAAAGCACTGAGTTATGCACATTCCTTTGTGAACATCTATATGATGTTGATTTTCAATATGTGTGAACTGATCTGACTACCATGATTCCCTTTTGCAGATCCTACAGATCGTTCACTTTATTGAATGCATATTATGTTTTTCATGTTTTTATGAAAATGTTTTTTTTTGTACTGAAGACTGTGATCTACTGTATGTGTGTAAATTTCCACTCTTTTCCTTCTCTTTATTGGATGAAAAATGGCACAGGAAAAGTTAAAATATATTTCAAGGGACCTAATTATTAAAAGTGAAGTGAAGTGGGCAGAGTCCTCAGTAGAGACTTCATAGATAAGTCAACCAGTCAACTAAAATTCCCACTAGCTGGCACTGTGTATAACTGTGTGAATAAGTCAGCAGTAATCAGTGGCAGTGGCCTGTTCCAGAATTTCTGATCCCAAGTGAAAGGAACCAGTGGGGTTGACTCCATGTGCATGTGGGCGTAGGAGAACTTGGACATCATTGTGTAGAATTGAGCCCAAAGCTTTGAAGTGGATACTAGATTCCCAAATGACTGGAATCACATAATTGACCATTTTTGGGACTGTCCCCCAGTCCAGTAGCACAAGGGCCCAGGAGACATTTTTCTCTGCTAGACATACAGCTGATTAAGACCTTAGAAATGCAAATAATCCAGTAAATAGAAATAAAATGATGAATAAAAGCACTGTCAACTGGAGACTCGCTGTCACGTTAGGATTTTAATTGGGCTGGAAATATTTTTCTGGACCTGAACAAAGACCAAAAATTTTTCAGCTGAGTCTGTCCAAATCCAACCCTGGCCCAACAAAATAATGTCTAAACCAGACCTGACCCGAACTACTTCATCAATTTTGAGTCTGAAACTGACCAGAAGTGTCCAAAGTGGCTCATCATAGAACCTGAGCCGGTATCGTTGATTACTGGGTTATTGGGTTTACTGGACCTCAGAGCAGAGGGACTCCAGCATGTGGACTGAAACTATTAACTCTTAGAACATGAGCAGCACGGATCCGTGCCGGAAGCACAACAAATTACAAATTTGGGTTTTAAAACGGCATCACATGCAAATGAACATAAAGAACAAAAATGAAGAAATTGTTTTAATTTTAGGTTCTAGAAACAAACAGAAAAAACACAAGATCTCTGAACCCAGAGAACTTTCAGGATAGTCTCCGCCCACAAGTGGGAGGGGAAAACCCACAGAGGGAGGGGCTCTGGAGAGCGGCCGAGCGGCAGCGCGCCCAGAGAAAGAGCAGCAAACAGCGAGAGAGTAGGAGAACCAACACTGGTTCTAGACTGTTTTACACCAGTTATATTTACTGAAATCAGAGTTTACTGATACACTCTGAGATCTGAGGGTAAAC
>JBBPCX010000018.1:19859762-19871808 GCA_037974365.1 Hydrocynus forskahlii | reverse complement strand
CTGAAACTGGTCAGGTTCAGGGACTGGACTGGAAATGAGAGTCTTTGAAAGTCCTTCAGGAAGCCTGGAGAACTGTTTCTCAAGACCACATTAAAATATAAGAAAGTCTGGATCTCTGGTATTAAAATATAAGGAAATGAGGGGCATTTGTGCAGTACTGTGTATGTAGTACTAATTTGGACGTATGTGGGTCAGCGATGTGTCAGTGTAAGATGTTGGATATCAGCATCAGCCCAGTTTCCATAGTGGTGCGTTTCTGTGTTAAACGTGGTCTTGTTCATCTCAGGCTTGCAGAAAAGAAGGCTCAGATTGGATACACTTATGAGGACAGTACAGTGACCGAATCAGACGCACCTTCAGAAAAAGGAGATGAGGACAACTCGGAGAACAGCGAGTCTGAAGAGGATGAGGTCATCCCTGACATTGGTTTGTCTTGTTCTTGTTCTAAGTTTTGTTTTGTTTTTATTCTTCTTCTTTATATAGCTGGATTTTGGCGCCACTTCTTGTCCAAGGCCGTAGTGAATTTTGGCAAAAATCCAGTGATAAAATGTTTTTTTTAATATCCAGGGTTTTTGCACCTGTATTCAGATTTTTTTGAGACTGGTTTTATTGCAACCACTCAGTCACACATCACATATTCTGCTGGCAGTGCAGTCTGGTAGTTAATACTGAGACTAACTCTTGGAAATTCCGACATCAGTGTTCGTGATTGTTTTCCAGATGTTGAGGTGGACGTGGATGAACTGAATCCAGAACAGGTGATGGAGCTGAATAAGATGGCCACACCTTATGGCATGGCGGACGGTGATTTTGTCTGGTCTGTTCGATCAACTTTATCAACTTTCATCTAAACCTGCATTTCATAGTCCTCTTACCACCTGCACTGCACATTTTTGTATTTCCTTGCGCCGACTCAGCTTATCAATCAACAAACCCTTTTAGAAGATGTTTTAGAAAAGGTCTAACCCTAATGTGTGCAGTGCAGTAGAGTAGAAAACACTGATCTGAACTGTTACTGTTTGTCTTGGGACTCGTGAGGGCTGCTATTGATGATGGATATATGATGGGGAAGATAAACCTGAGCATGTGTGGCTAGCTGAGTAACCGACAAATCTTTGTGGCAGGATGTTGAGAAAGGACAAGGAGGAAGTGGAGGCCATAAAACATGCCAAAGCGCTTGAGGCTGAGAAGGCGATGTACTCGGTGAGAACTAGACCAGTTACTGTTGAGGCCCTCTGAACATTTTATATGTATGTGTGGTCGGCATGTGACCATTGAGTGATGGAAAGATCACATTTGTGTGTGTGTGTGTGTGTGTGTGTGTGTGTGTGTGTGTGTGTGTCAGGGCCGGCGCTCCCGGAGGCAGAGGAGAGAATTTCGGGAGAAATATATGAAAGGCAGACAGATCAGCCCCCCTAGGTAAATTACTGCCACTATTAAACACTCAGCCTAAAAGAAGACTGAAATGCTTTCTCCTATATTGATATGCGTTCTCACATTTGTTGGTTAATTCATTTCAGTTATGCCAGAAGAGACAGTCCAACCTATGACCCATACAAACGGTGAGTGGTTGTGGGTTCTGCTTTTTTCACTTTTAAGAAATGACGGCTGTGTGATCAAGTTCTTTTTTACCCTCAGTTGTAGCTGATTGTGACATTTTACCCAAATCTCATATTACCCAAGACATGCTCCTTTACCTTTTTGTGAGCCAGTTCTTTGGCTGGCCTTGTGCTTCTAACTGGTTGTTAGAACTAACCTAGAAACTGTACGGTACCTTTTATAAACAGTGCAAAATTGCCTATGCTTGAATCCATACACCTCTGAAGTGGCGTTCTGATTCTGTAGTGGCTGTCAGGCCCCTGTTTGGACCTCTGGGTCTAAGCTAGTGTTGTCTTTCAGAGAAGTGAATGGAAAATCACTGGCCATGTGGTAAACAAATGTTCCAGATCAGATACATGTTTTCTTTTGTACATTGTCCACACAAGTGTTTCATCTGAATTATGACGTCGTAAATATGTCAAAATATGAATACTGCTGCATCCATGCAACAACAAAACAACCCCTTTGAAATCATGTCACATGAAAGTAAGTCTCTTTAAATTCCAGCATAAATTGTTTATAAGAAACCAGCTATTCAAACTGTTGTCTTTTCATATCAAAGCAGCTTAACCACCTCATTTGGAAACACAGGATGATTTGCATGAGTGTTTCAGCCGTATTCATATTCGTGCCCTTAACAACCCTGAAATTCAGGATCCTGTTGCAGGGAAAATACATGTATGGCAAAAAGTACCAGACTTGGAATTTGTTTTGTTTACCACAGGGTGTTCTAGTATAAAGAAAACCAGATTTAGACTGTCAAGTTCCTAATTTAAGCCTGACCTCTACTACACACTGACAACAGGATATCTGTTGTAATCAATAATGATGTTTAACAAAGTGAATATTCTTAGAGATAAGTCACTTTTATTGCTCTGCTGTATTTTTAACAATAATTCAGGAGTCATACCTGAATAACTGAATTGAGTTCAATTAAATAAAGTGAATATTCTTAAAGGTAAAAGTCACTTTTGTTGCTCCGCTGCATTTTTAACAATAATTCAGGAATCACACCTGAATAATGGATTTGAGTAGTGCTATAATTTATGATCCTAAAAGTTTGAATCGCCAAAAGCTCAGAGATTTACAGATTTATATGCCTAATGCTTTTTCTCACCCTGTCCTTTCTCTCTTCCTGTGTCAGGCCCCAGTCTGAGTCGAGTTCAGAGTCGCGCTCTCGCTCGCGGTCTCCAGGCAATGATAAGATCACCTTCATCACCAGTTTTGGGGGCAGTGATGAAGAGGGCACCACGGCATCACAAGCCCCGCCTGCTGCACAGTCAAGCCACGCCCCTTCCAACCCTGCAGGTCATAGCAGGGGCTCCCGGTCGGTAACTTGAACTTTCTACTTTCCCCCTGGCTTGTCGTTGGATATTATCTCCTGTCATTCATGTGTGTGATGCATTATGATTTTATTAAACTTTGGGTTTTGTTTGTGAGACTAGACACGCCTCTCTTTTTCACAGCTGTATGAGGGCTTTGCAGAATATTTGCACAAACACAAACATAATAGTAGCATTAAAGATTAAAGCAAAAATAAGTGGAGCTCTAGGGATTACAGGAGGCATTACTGTCCATTTTCACACTCCTGATTAAAATGACCTTCTGCATTTTCAGCCTAATATCTGTCTGGTACATCTGTTTTGTATGGTTGGTTATTACATGTTGCCCCTCTGCCTTCTGCTGAGGCAAAAACTTCATTATTCCTTTGCAGGAAAATATATTAAAGGGGACATATTACGCAAAACTCACTTTAGTTATAACAGCTCTATGGGCTACAAAGCATGTTCATGACTTTCTTTGCACAAAATCACTCTCACATAAAGTCTCACCATCTCTATTCTTGACAGTTTCAGACCCTTTCAAAATGAGCCGTTTAAGGGCTCTGTCACTTTTATGCAAATAAGCTGTTGCTGGCCACGCCCCACCCATCCCATGCTTATGCTTCGAGTTTACCACGTCCAAACACCTCATAGAAGAATATGATTCCTGACACCAAAATCTTTCAGTTGATTCACAGAAAATGGATGGATGTTTTTGTTTCCACACTTGGAGTGTTTATAGAAGTAGACAGAAATGGAAACACAAAAGGATGCAAAAAGTGAGTTTTGCATAATATGTCCCCTTTAAAATTATTATTAATTGTTGACCAATGACCATATGCTGCAGATACAGCAGGTAGAGGTTAGGCTAAAACATGTAAAGTAAAAATTATTCCTTTAAGCCTAAAGCTTAACTAAAATCCACTGAACAGTATGAGCACCTTACTCGTGTCCCGTGCCCAGATTACCAGCCTGTAGTGATTACCGGGGCACTCTGGGAGTGTGTGTGTTGGTTCCTTCAGCACATTCATCCATGATGATGGTCTGTGTTGGTATTTTTTCTCTCTCCAGCAGGAGACGCTCCTCCTCCAGCCGGTCTTCTTACTCCTCCCGGTCTTCCTCGCGTCGTTCCTCCCGGTCGTCCTCCCGATCTCGACGGAGTCGCCGTGGGCGGGGGGGCAGAGACAGAGACAGCCGTCGCTCTCGGTCGCGTTCACGCCGCCGCTCTGACTCCAGATCACGGCGAGGAGGCGGCGGCAACTCCAGGAGACGCTATGAACACACCCGCTCCCGCTCCATGGACCGAGACCGGGACAGAGACAGGGACAGGGACAGGGGGAGGCACTACACCGCGCGCAGACGAACCAGGTAAACTCGTGAACATGATGGATGCATCCTGGCCTCTTCAGTACAGTGGAGTGTTTAAAAAGGCCCATGTTCCTCTGCTGCAGTTCACCTGGTTGTAGTTTTCCAGCATTTAAATTACATAAGGCTTTAAATGGTGATTTTCTAGTTTAAAATAAGATACCCATTTAAACTGCATGTATGGTCTCGTTCCTCTACATTTCACTGAGCCTCACTGTCTTTTTCAATTGGTTCTTCTCATAATATGTCCAAAATAAGATTATGTGACTAATGCCATTTGGGTGACTTATGTTACAATTTCTGCTGATTATTTTTCTCCTGCTAATTTGCATTGCATCTCACACACGGCCCATCAGGACGGAAGTAGTTCTTTGGTACAGCAGTTACATACTTTGATGCTTATACCAAACACTGCATTTGTGTTAATGTACTGTATTTTACAACTAGTTGTCCTTTGTCGTATATCTTGTGATGTTAATTGAGTCAGGTTGATTAATAAAGTACACTATCAGTAAAAATAAAATGTAGAAAGTCGGTTAAATGAAGTTATCACTATGCTTTTCCAGAGTTGTTACTCATCATTACGACTCTCTCCTCAGGTCTCGGTCTCGTTCTCGCTCAGCTGACCGAAGTCGCAGAAGTGGGCGGAGTTATAGCTACAGGAGGGGTGGAGCCAGCAGCAGTCCAAGCCCCTCGCGCTCACCTCCTGCTAGTCGCAGCCCCTCCCCTTCCTCTCGGTCAGCCCCGCCCGCCGCCCCTGCTCTTTCTGACAAGCTGAGAAAGTGAGAACTGCCACCACAGCGACAACACGAGAACGTTTTAAACACAGTGTAGCTGCATAAGTAACACCTATTCTTTGAACAGCTGATTGCAAAACCTAGTTTTGGAGACCAAGTACCCTTGGGTTTTCTCTGCTCTACTGAAACTGATTCACAACATTAAGCAGTTTGAAGAGTCTAGATGTGCCAAAAATGATCACAGAGGAACATAAAGTATCAAAATGTATGCAGGCACTGGACTTCCCGGTGTTTAAATTAATTTCAGAAGTCTTTAAGCACTTCTGTGTCAGTTTCCTTTCTGTGGAGATCAAGTTTCACTAGTTAAAATGTTTGCAAGCGCAAGTTCAGTCACAGGCTATAGTCTTCCAAAAGATTATTTCTGATGATTTTGTAGAGAAAATTACCTACTCAGATTTTTTACAGTGGTGGTGATGGGAACCAGATATTGCCTGGATCGCGAATGTAGTCGTTTACAATTCAAAACTACTGGGCAACCTTTGTTTGACTTATGAGATTTTAGATATTAAATTGAAGGATTATCTGAAGGATACACTGCTCTGCATGTACGTCTCCACCATGAATGGATTAAAAAAGGAACACAAACAATTTTTCAGTGTTTATCATCAATTCACCATATTAAACTGTAGACAAATTGTTGGCAAAACTGTAAAAAAAAATTTCTTTGGGGACTGTTTTGCATTTCAGTGCTCTGCATGTATTTCTCTGTCATGAAGGGATTAAAAAATTAGACCAAAACTTTCTCAGAACTATGGAAATGCAATGTCTCAGACATTAGGCATCATAATCATTATCATTTTCGTGTAATAACTTTCGGTGAGGGAGATTCATACCTTCAAACATTGAACTGTTTTTACAACCAACACTGTGAACAATTCTGATTCAGTCAGTTTACATTTTAAGCGTTTAATTTGACTGAATTTTTGAAAGAAACGGGTATTTCTCATTGGAAATGAAACATGAAAGTGAGCATTAACACAGTGAAGCCTTTTACTTCTGCAGATAAGTGTATATAATATATTTGCGTACAAAATCTTTTTTTTCCCCTCTTGTTCCATCTTTCTTACGTAAACTTCTTCTCTTTGTCTGGTTTCAGGCCTGAAACTCCGGGTGGTAAAGAGACGGGAGCTGCCAAAGTCAGTAAGAATTTGATATAGCTGGTTTTGTTGCTAAAGGCTACGCCTCCCTCACTTCTGACAGGCTGACGCAGTTGTCAATAAGTCTGAGGCTCCGCCCACCTCATTCAATCCCAGCTCCTCAGGGAGCCTCCGATCTCATTTGAAATGTCCTTTGATTGGCTGTCTCCATGGTGACCAGCTCTGCCAGGGCACCAAGCGGCAGTTGTGCCCTCTGCTCCCAAAGCGCAGCATCCGTTTCTGAACCTGTCTAACTCTCGCTTATGGGGTGTGTGTGTGTGTGTGTGTGTAAGAAGAAATGACTGTTCCGAGAGGCCCTATTTTCTGTATTTTCAGGGTTTTTTTTATCTGTTCTCTGTTGAACTATCCTGGGATTTTGTGCCTCACTGTGTAAAAAGGCTGGGATGTGTCATCAGACTGGCCTGGCTTGGTGCTGAGTGTACTGAGTGTGTTCAGAGTGAGAGGAAAGTGCGAGAGGTTTCATAAGGAGCTGAACAGGCGAGCCCAGGTGTTTTGGCCCCAGCAGTGGGGCATGCTGGGACAGGCAGGGCGACACCACTCACACTCACCTGCATGAGTACACATGCTGTCCTTTCTCTGGAAGGTCTCGCAGCAGGGCGGGGCCATTTTCTCGCCCGTCCCCTGAAACGTTGAAATGCAACAGAAGGGAAACTTTGTGTTTGACCAAACACTTATGGTCACTTGACAGGCTTGTCCGTATGAGCCCTTCCCCTGCAGGTCCCACCGCACAGAGATCTGAGGAGTCAAAGGAATGGCCAGAGCTGTTACAAATAAAATCCTCTGCTGCTGTTGGACAGTATAGAGTTAAACTCACGTTTACAGTCTACTGTGTTTCTATCAACACAACCCCATGCCCTTCTTCAGTTTGTTTTATTGTCTTTGTGTCTAATAATGTGTTGTCTATTACAGCCCAAGATGACCCCCCAAGAGAAACTTAAGCTGCGCATGCAGAAAGCACTCAATAAACAATGTGAGTCTCATTACGCTTCTTTACGGTACCTGCAATAGTAGCAATGTGGTAAAGGTCCTATTTAATTCTTTATTTACTATTAACTATATTGGAAAACTGTTATGATTTAGGCCTGTCAGATTTATTGCCTAATTCCTGATGGCAGTTATTTGAGCTTATGCCTGATACTTTCAACACTTGAGGCAGATACTTATAAATAAAAGATGCAAAGATTGCATTTGTTGAGACACAGAAGTTCAAACGTCTGACTGGTGCTGTCGCCTTTAGAGGGGATTAATAATTATCAGCAACAGCCAGGAAAAAAAAGCTGGTCAACCAATTTGGTAGCTTCAGGTTTATGCTTTAATAGCTGGATTCAATAATCAAAAAAGTTTATTGTGGTTATTTTTGTAGCAGTTGAATGTAAGTTAACATTTCATGACAGGCCTATAATAATTAGACATGAAGAGACTTTTTCTCATGATGTGGTAAACTGACCACTTTATAGTTTATTTAATAGACATTTAGTTAAGTGTAAGTTGCTGATCTCATTTAGTTTGTATTAAACTAAATATCTGTTAAATTCACTTAAGTCTTCACTAACCCTAAACCTAACCACTAACCAGTTTAACCTTAACCTGGGCCTGAAACCTAGACCTGGTTTTGATCTAAAACTGCACCTAATAACTTTGAGAATCGTATTTATACGTTAATATTCATCAGCTGTGAAAGTAATATGTAACTTGGGCAGAAACGAGACTCAGGAATCAGAGTGTAGGCCCACATACTTAGATTGTAAAGGGGTACAATAATAAATTCTCTGTGTAGAATGTGAGACTATTGGCACGGATGGGAAAGTCCTTTTCATGTCCTGTAAAGTTATGATAGGATGTTTTGTCTCTTCAGCAATGAAATGCTGTCCTTATCTAATATGTTTAAATGCAGCGTGTGTATACAGGGGGTCCTCGGATTACGACACACATCCGATCCTCTGACAGTGACGTAACCCGAATTTTGGTGTAAGTGGAAACACACCCGAGCCTCAGTCACTTACCGATCCTAACACAGATAAATCATAATCTAGAACATAAAAACACAACCAAGCCCCAGAAAAAGGAAAAGGACATAAATGTTCTGGACTTATTCACTGTACTGTACTGGGGGCGCTGACTCCCTCACTCATATGCCACATTACTGCGTATTCTTCCGTTGTGCATAACCAAACTATTTCACCCACGTAGTCCAGAAGTATGACTCTTAACGGCACAAGCAGAAACACTCACGTCTCAATTTCTAAGTTTTCATTGGAGTGATCGTCATAAGCACGAAACGTTATATGTCGAGACTGTCGTAACCCGAGGACCCCCTGTATAGACGTCACAGGAGGAGGGCGTTAAGAACACACTGTTTCTGACCAGTTATGATAGAGATACTTACTTTGCTGTGAATAATAGAAAGGAAATGTTCACTGAAAACTCTCGACCCCGCTCTCCTCCTGCAGCCAAGGCGGATAAGAAGGCGGCGCAGGTCAAAATCCAGCAGCAGGAGCACAAGCGGCAGGTGGGAGTTACCGTTTCTCGCTGAAGCCTTTACTGTAGGAGGAACGCAGGACTGCATTCTCATGCTTATTTGTTTTCTTTGGTTTTTCTCCATTTTCACCTCAGGAGCGAGAAGGAGTGCTAAGAGCTATGGCGCGCAAAATACGCATGAAGTAAGAGCTGTCACAAAGTAATAATTAAAAAATATATAAAAATTACTTCCTCACTGAGTTGGCAGTGGCTGTGAGTAAGTATGCGTGCTGGTCCTGCTTATTTTAAATCCTCTTTACAAGTAAGGAACGTAAACATGTAAATGCATGTTTTCCCAAACACTTTTTTGGTTTCTGATAATAAAGTTTCCTTAAAGACTGCTGAGATTTTACTTTCAAGTATTTTGTAACCTTTGAGTAATGGCCCTGACTGGCTTGCTATTGTTTAGTTAATTTATTTAAGCTACTCTGACTTATCAGTTATGTTGATGAGCGTTGTGTGCTGTAGGGAGCGAGAGCGGCGGGAGAAAGAGAGGGATGAGTGGGAAAGGCAGTACGGACGTCAGAGCCACTCACCCTCCCCAAACTCCAAATACAGTGAGTGATTCACCATATTCCTCTGCAGAGCCGGGTACCTAAACCGGTACCCTTTTATATTTATGCCATAATACTGACCGGATGTTTGTGTTGTGAATTAAACTAATTCAGAATCTAACTGAGATTCTTTACAGTTGTAATGATGGGAACCAACCTTATAGAACTTAAATGTAATCATAATAGAGAAATAGTGGTGTATCTTTGAAAAACAATTCCATTGGGTTTTCATTGGGTGCCTTTTTGCTTCAGTGTCTTGAATGTACCCTCCACTGACCATAATTTTAGAAATAAGCTTTGAGTCAAAATCTTCAGGGTACACTTTAGAGGCATTAAACACTTCAGTGCTGTGAACGTGTCTGACTGTATGGGTTTCTAGAATCGTGCATTTCACGTAAAACTGTTAATTCTAAAGATCTAGTTAATGCAGAAATTCTGAAAAATCAATGAAATTCCCAATTATTAGAGCTCAGTCTGTAGCTTTGGATCAGAATCTAATGCAGAATTGGTTTTACTGACCCAGTACGATGTCAGAAAAGGCTTGGCAATGGCTCCCAGTAAAACCGGCATAAATACAAAGTAGTACATTAAATAGGGGAAAATATTTCATTAAAAAAAAATCAAACATTATATCTAATCCTAAACTTTTTGTTCTCACAGGTCGAGATTATGGCTCATCCAGAAGGTAGGTGACGCTTATTCTCAATAACCTGAAAGAGACAGACAGACAGACAGACATAGACTGATAGATGGACAGACAGACATAGACAGACAGACAGACTGACTGATAGATAGACAGAAAGACATAGACCGATAGATGAACAGACAGACATACATAGACAGACAGACTGATAGACGCACAGACATAGACTGATTCAGACGGTCTGACATAGACCAATAGACCGACAGACAGACTGATAGACCGACAGACAGACACAGACATAGACCGACAGACAGACAGAGACCGATAGACAGACAGACAGACAGAGACCGATAGACAGACAGACAGAGACCGATAGACAGACAGAGACAGACATAGACTGATAGATAGATGGATTGGAAGACAGATTGGATTAATTGATAGATAATATAATCCATGATCTGAACTCGTTCTTCTCACTTGGCTCTGTTTGTGCAGGAGGTCCCGCTCCAGATCACGGAGTCCACACTACCGATACTAAACCAGGCACCCGCCACTGTGAGAGTCCAGTGTGTTTGGAGAGAGGAGAGTAGGGAATGGTTATAAGGCACATATGTGAAGGACTGGAAGAAGAGATGGATACAGTTTGAAGCTTTCTGGGGAAAGAGGTTAATGAAGTTATTATAGAACATTTACCCTCTTTTCTTTCTTAATCTGATTCCAGGCCTGTTCTCCATTTAAAAAGTTAGATTGCCCTTTTGGTACTAATGGATTTATTATTTCTGTGGAAATACACTTTAATCCCTCCGCAGTGTTTCGGAATATACTGGAAGAGACTCGTGTGTTAGGGACGTTTCCCTGAATTGGAAAATGTTCCATCTTGAATGTTTGAATTGCCTTTTGCAGAGAGGTTAGAGGGATATTGGATTAATGAGTGAATTCAGTTGCTCCATTTCTCTGTCTCTCCCATCTTCTCCTCATGGGAATCTCCTATCCTTTCACCATTAAATGGAACAGAGGACGATCTTAACTTTACAAGGAGCTAATCATATTGTAATGTGAATTATAATTCCCAACTTTGTACATAGTCTTTTTTTTTTTTTCTGAAAGACAAAACTGAAACACGTCCTCTCACTCACTGTGTAAATATCTGTCTAACTGCCGTCAGTGATGTTTTTTTGGCTTGTGCTTTACCCAACATAGACCTCAACACACTGAAATAAAGTGCTTATAAGTAAAGAAAGACACTGTGAGTACTTTTGTGTACAAATGTTGTGTACTAATGATTCCAACACACAGTGTATACTCGGCATCTGCTAATTTGTCCAGAAATAAAAGGTGTTAACAGGTATTTTCTCTTACTGTTGCTGCAGTTACAGCCTCTATTCCTGTGGGAAGGCGTTAGACTAGATGAGAGAATTTGATTCCATTCAGCTACAAGAGCTTTAGTGAGGCCAGGTCCTGATGTAGCATGATAAGTTTGCAAACGCCATTCCAACCCACTCATCCCGAGAGTCTCTCCATCACTCCAGTAAAAGTAGTTCAGCTCCTCCACAGCCCTGCACTGGGGGGTCTTATACTCCTGAAGCTGATACTTGGCATGGCAGCTTCAGGCTCATGTGCATCAGTATCGGAGCATCCAGCTGGTCTTTACCAGTGTATCTACTAGTATTCGTCTATGGAGATCTAGATACCTGTGTTAGCAACAGGAGCACCTTGAAGTAGCCAAATTCAAAAAGCACAAGTGTCCAAGTACTTTTGGAAACAGTGTACTGCTTGTGCATCATTGTATTTTTTCCTCTTTCACTGCAGCCAGCTGAGCTCCATATTACACATCACTGTATTGCACACCTGCAATTTATACCACATATGCCATTTGTAATGTATATATTTATATTTCTCTTTATTTCTAAGTATGCAAATTCTGTTCTTGTCCAAGCTCTGTCACAAAATGACCAAAAAATATATATGTACACTACAGGGACAAAAGTATAGGGACACCTGACCATTACAACAGTACTTTAATGACACTGCATTCAAATCCATAGACTTTAATATGGAGTTGGTCCCCCTTTGCAGATAAAGCAGCTTCCAC
>JBBPCX010000018.1:19843918-19859728 GCA_037974365.1 Hydrocynus forskahlii | reverse complement strand
CTGTGTGGACCAGTCAAGTTCTTCCACACTGAACTCCTCCAGCCACGTCTTTATGGAGCTCGCTTTGTGCTCTGGGAGTCATGCTGGAATAGAAAGGGTTCTTCCCCAAACTGGGTCCACAGAGTTGGCAGCATGGTGCTGTCCAGAATGTCTTGGACTGCTGGAGCATTAAGACTGACCTTCACTGGATGCAATGGGCCCCAAACCCTGAAAAACAGGTGTGCACCAATACCCATGCCCATACAGTCTATATGATCGGTTGGCCTTAAAAGAAAGGAGAAAACGTATTCATTCCACCAGGTGGCGCAGTTCAGCACACTTTCATACCCTAAAACCTGAGCCAGTGAAATCTTTCAGGGTGCAAACTGTATTTTTCACAGCTTGAAGTGTAAAAGGTACAGAAATGGGGCCAAGAAAGAGGCTTGGTTTCGAAATCAGGCGGACAGCACAAACACCTGCATGAGGCGACCTCGATAAACCCACTTCCTCCTCACCCACATCCTTCAGCCAGCAGGGGTTTATTGGTGTCACTGCAGCTGCATTTTGTCAAAACAACCACTAACAATTTTCCAGTCTCACATTCACATTTACGTTCCTGCGTAAATACGCGTTTCTGGGTAGATTTGGGAAAATAGCGCATTGGTCATATAATGAATTAACAAGGCTGCACATCTACACAAGTGGAGTTTGTGTGCGCGTGTGTGTGTGTGTGTGTGTGGGGGGGTACTCTGTGGGCGTGACCATGCATGTAAATCACCTGGAAGCCACGCCCACACACGCTTTGCCCCCGCCCCTCTCCTCTCCTCTACAGGACCGTCTGTGTGTGTGAACTTGAGTAGTGACGGGTGGAAGGGAACGACCTAGAGCACAAAAAAGCCTGCAGTTCAGTCCCTTTCTATGTGTCTCATGACACAGAGTCTTCTTGGTCCTCCTCGGTTTCCAGAGCTTTAAAAAGTGCCCACAAAACAGTGGATAGATCCATTTTTTGGGACAGCCCAGACCTCAGCATGTCCAGGCGCAAACTCGGCAGCAGACCACAACACCTGAGCGTCATCCAAGGTAAGTCTGGAGAAAAAATAATAATAATAGTAATAATAAAAACTTGTGCCAGGACATTATAAGCTGATAACAAGCAAGCAGTGAAATGAATTAATGTCCATCAACTTCCAGCATGTGTTAGGAGTTGTCAGGAACTTGACAGTTGATGAAAGGTGGTAGAAAAATGGGGATAAACAGGGCCTGCTGCTGGTGCAGAGGGGGGTGTTTTCTTTATAGCGGCTTGGGGCTCGAGACGTGCTCTTATTAAAGCATTTTGGCTGCCCAACATGGACAGTTCCTTCCAGTGGGAGACCCAACACAGCGTGGTGGCTTAGCCTACTTCCTTATTGCATCTTCCCCTCAGCCCATCGAATTTCTCTCTTTCGAGTCTGCTGTTGGTTTTATTGTTGTTTGTTTTTGTTTGTTTGTTTTCTCTGGCAGTGGCCCTTCCTTATATGTTGCTATTTTTTTTAATTATTTTTTACTATTTTACAATACTGTGCACATGTTTCATGGAACAGAAGACAGGGATTTTTCTTAAAAGGTAGAAAAATAATAATGCACCTGGACAGAGAACAGGGACTGAAGGTGATGAAGAAGAAGAAGGCTGAAGAAGAAAGGTGACCCTTAAGCGGCCCTTGGCTGCCTGATCTGGGCGGCGTGGGTCACAGAGTCTCCTGCACGCAGCTCCCCCACTGTCTGTCTGTTCGGAGGCATTAGGCATGGAACCCGGCTCAGTCTCAGACTTTCAGAGTTTCACTGAGGTGAATGCTTCTTACAGCCAGGAAATAGGCCGGCTGTTTTTCTGCCTTTCCCCAAGGTAAGGCCAGTCGAGCAGAGGTGGTTTGGAGAGGCCGCAGCCGCACCTTGTGCCTGCCTGTGCAGCACAAACAGGAAAGGTGGCATTTTTTTGAGTGAGCGCTCGCCTCTTTGGGCACTGTCTGGACCTGCAGCGGCCTGGCCGGCCCGGCCCGGGCAGGTGCACCCAGTCCAGGCTGCTGGAGGTGTTGGCTGAGGTATTGTGACCACAGCCTCAGAAGCCTAAAGGGCAAAGTTACTCATATTTCTGACAGTTAGAACCTGAAACTGCCTGAGTGCTTCGTCAAGTCACAGATTTTTGTGGTCTGGGCTGTCGCAGGATGGAAGGTGTCTCGGCCATTCAGGCCTGCAGGCTCAAAAGGCCGGAAAAGTCTTTATATTAAGACTAGTGGTGAACAGTATTGATTTCATTCAATTCTGTTTTCAGATTTGGGTCATAGTGCTCATTCAAGTTTTCTAGTCTCCACAGAAGGCCAGAATTTGCATGGGAGTAGTGATTAAACAGTCCGTGGTTGAAAGTACTGACTCCTTTCAGAGGTTGAGCAGAGGTGGTCAGTCATGGAAATATACATTCTGGTCATTTCCAGTCATGGCAAAACATCCAAAAAGACCTGTAAAAGAATTAGAATGGTGCACTAGACCAGCTTCCAGTACTGAGTCAGGGCAGTCTTTCAGATTTCAAGTTTCTAGTCTTGCTAAACACCACCGAAGGCCAGAATTTGCATTAGAAGAGTGATCTAGGCCAGACTATCAGTAGATAAACTACTGACCCCATTTGGAGATGGTGGTCAGTTATATTTGTGGGCAGGAAAAACACTCCAAAGGCCTTTAAAAGAATAGGAATGGTGATCTAGACTAGACTATTGGTGGGTGAAAGCATCGTCACTATTCAGACCTTCTTCCAGTACTGAACCAAGGCAGTCATTCAGATTTCAAGTTTCTAGTCTTGCTAAACACCACAGAAGGCCAGAATTTGCATTAGAAGAGTGATCTAGTCTGTGCAATTGGTGGATGAAAGTACCAGCACCATTCAGGGCTTCTTCCAATATTAGGCTGAGGTATCAGTTATATTTCTAGTGATGGAAAACACCACAAAAGGCAAGAACATGCATAAGAACAGTGATCTAGGTTGTCCTATTAGTACTGAGCCCATACAGTGCTGCATCCAAGGCTGGGCTGAGGAAGCCAGTTACATTTCTAGACATGGGAAAGACAGACAAAGCTAGAAAAATGAAGAATAGTGGACCTTTAGTGGATGGAGGCAGTGCCAGCATCCAGGGCCGCTTCTGTGATTGGCCTGAGATGGACAGTCAGTCTTGGAAAACATCACTGAAGGTCAGAAAATAAAATAGAAAAATGTTCTATAGATATTATTAGTGGATATTAAGTGTTACCCACATTCGGGGCTCCACCCAGCAGCTTAGGTAATCAGTTACCTTTTTTAGTCCTTCCAGGCAGCAGGGCTGTAATAAAACTATTAAAAAAAAAATCGCTCAGATAATTTTAACAGCTAATTATTCAGCTCGTCTAATCTGCCGAGGTGTTTCTAATTGCCGGCCCCTGCTATAGTAGTCCTCATTATTTTCTGTCACACTCTCATGCTTGATTGCACCGACGGCTCGACCGTCCTGATTCTAATCGCTCTACAGTTCTTCTGTGGTGTAAAAGCCACCTTTGCTGAAAAGTGAGCGTGTGAGAGGTGAAGGGTATCTCGCCTGTTTGTGCATGAGTGGTCGGCGAGCATGTCGCCGGTGCACGCAGCAGCTCTGCCGAGTGTTTCCTGTGTGAAGCAGGCCGAGTGGCAGAGACACAGGAAGTGGTCAGTATCTGCTGACCAGACAGTGGCTGCCTGGGGGTGGCAGATGAGCCGGAGCTGAAAGAGCCTGCTGAGAAGCGAAAGTAACGCTGCATCAACAGAGAGAGAGAGAGAGAGAGAGAGAGAGAGAGAAAAACAGGCCCGTTGAGTGCTGTTCGAAAGCCGGTTAGGTTGGTCACTCAAAGAGCTCCGGGCTCTGAGGCGACTGTGGTTGACGGTGGAGGGTTTTTACTCATAATGAGAAAGTCAGAATCATAAACCTTTGTCCTCCAAGTACAGGATGTTCAAGGAGCCTTTCTTGATGCAGGTGTCAAGTAAATTCCCATGCTCACTTTTCTTGGGCACACCTACCCTGTATCTCTGCTCTTTGGCCGTTTCATCAGGCCGAACGCTCTTAAGGAGGTCTCTGACTCATGTTGTTTTAGTTCCCTAAAAACCTTTTTGCATGTTGAGATGTGAGAGAATGAAGAACCTCTTAAATATACCAAAAAACATTCAAATGATGTAGATTCTTTATTTCCTCAAGGGGTCTTTCAAGAACCTTTGCATCATCTGCAGGTGCTTTATGCTTTACAGCTTTAATTATAGTTCTGTATTGAACTATGATTTGAAACGGTCTTTAGTGGTTATCAGCTGGTCTTCAGGGACCCCCAGATGGTCTTCATTTTTGCATCTGCCAAACTTGCAACACCGGGATAGCGGAACGTTATATTCAGACACTTTTATCCAAAGCTACTTACAATACAAGGAACCACTCAAGTTTCAAGATAGTGAGAGAACCAGATGAGGGTTCTAAGTGCTAAAATCTTTATGTAATGCAAGAGGATAGACAGTGCATGAGGAGAATAGATACTCTCTAAGGATCAGATGTGGTTCTTCTGGGATCCCTGAGACCAATTTGGTGGTTAGGGAGTCGTACCTGCAATTGGAAGGTTGTAGGTTCGAATCCCAGGACTGCCAGTGGCACCACTGAGGTACCCTTTAGTAAGATACCACCCCCACACATGCCGCCCACACTCACTGCTCCCGGGCCACTATTGGTGGCAGCCCACTGCTTCACTTGGTGAATGGGTTAAATGCAGAGGACTCTGGGATCAACATAGTATATAAAAAGGTTCTTCTATGGCATCAGGCAAAAAAGAACCTTTCTAGAACCTTGATTCTTTGTGTGTAGGTGCACCTTGTCCCAACTGTTTCATCAAACGTCAGGACCCCCACAGGATCAGTGATACTGGAGTTTATAAAAACTGTCCCCTCACTGTCCACTTTTAGACTCCTCCAACCAGTTGGTTCACCTTGCAGGTCTAGATGTTTTGATGATGCTTCATCTGATGCTGCACTGTTTGTGTTGGTCAACCTTCAGCCCTTCACTGGTGGTCAGGTTCTGGTTACTGTTGACTAGATATAGTTGGTTGGTTGACTATTCTCTGAACCGACACTAAGTGCCACTGAGGTGTTTAACGTCCAGCAATACTGCTGTGTGTGATCCACATACAAACACACTCATCCCACTTTCAGCGCCTTGTCATTGCTATACTCAGAATCATCCACCGTGCACATAATACTGGTGCCTCTGGTAGTCCTGTGGGGTCCTGACTGTTGCAGAACATGGTAATGAGGGCTCAAATATGACTTTAATTGTAGATTGTTGATCTAAATAGTGTGTGGGGTCAATAAAATGAGCAGTGAGTGTAGATACATGCCTAAATGTACACACAGTGAGTGTATAAATGTAATTTGTACATGTTCAGTACATTAAAGTGCATCTACAGAAGAGAGAAGTGGGACAGGTTTGCCTGTTTTAAGACGTATTAATCTTCGTGATTTTGTCTCTCTTCTGGCTTCTCTCTCTATCCCAGATGCTCCAGAGGCCGGTGGGACCCCCAGCTCTCTCCCCTCTCCTGATCATGCGGCTCCGCCTGGCGCTGGAGGTAGCGACCTGTTGACCTGCGGCCAGTGCGGCCAGGCCTTCCCCCTGGCAAACATCCTCATTTTCATCCAGCACAAACAGGGAGGATGCAGCAGCGTCAGAGCAGGGCCGATAAGCCACACCCCTCAGTCCCCAGCGAATCGCACGCTCCGCCGCAGCCCAGGTGCGCAGGTGGAGGCGGGCTACGTGGAGCTGAGGAAGGTGACGGACAGGCAGTGGGAGGAAGAGCCAGGTGTGAAGGCGGAGGTTAATCAAGCAGGTGAGTGAGTGCTGGGCGCTAATTAGTGTCATTCTTATATTGTCCTCCATCCGTTTAACGAACTTGCCCCAGTCCGTCTCATTAGGCCCCCGTTGCTGCGGTGCTGAGGCCTTTTGTGAGTTAGAGACGCTCGCACTAATTGTGTGGAAGGAATAGGCAGTTCAGTTACAGGCTCGCGCACACACACACACACACACACACACACACACACACACACACACACACACACACACATCAGCACACAGGTTTATACACACCCTGGGGGGTGAGAGAGAGGCACACCTGAGCATCTCCTTGGCTCCGTCTCTGAGGTGAAATGTCCAGGTAAACACGGCACTGTCAGGCCACGCAACCACACAACTCCCAGAGCTCTGTAAACACAAACAGCCCACACTCTCACACTCCAGCCGCACACACACAGAACCGGCTGCGCTTTACACCGGCCTCAGCTTCGCTTACGACTGGACCTCACACCGAAGTTACTCTTCTGCTGACCTCAAGCAGACGCTGCGTCAGAAATGTGGGTAAATCCAGACCGACCAAATTGCTTGAACTTTCATCCTCTTTATGTTCTCACACATACAGGTGTTGGCCAACTCGTTTTGTGCCTTCCAGCGAAAGAGATTCTTTTCCTCCGTCCTGCGTGAGTCATGCAGCACATTCAGTGAGCCTCATGTGGAAAACATTGGGCCTGTTTCATCGGGCCACAACGTCCCTTTTATCTGATCTACGAAACGCAACCCAAAGTTCGCCGTCTTATACTTATTGATTATTATGCTCAACTTTTTGCAAAGGGTTTGAACAGATAGCCGTGCTTTCCATGTCTGGGCAATATCTAAAAAAAAAATAATCGGCAACAGTATATAAAAAAGGGAATATCAGTTATATCAGTAACAGGAAAACATGCTTGTTATTGTCCATGCCTCTTTAAAGCTGCCACACCTTCAACTCTTGTTCCCAAAGTGGCAGTTATTGCCTTTGATGCATCGTCATCAGTCATCACTGGTGTCTGATTGTGTTGCTTCAGGGCCCAGGTCTATTTTTTTTAACCTAATCATTACCCTGAATGATATGGACAGAAGACTAATATTGTGATTATTCTACAGTTGCATTACAGTTTATTAATATATACAGTTTTGTGCAAAAGATTAATCAATTTGATGTCATGTTTTATTGATTTGAAGATAAGTCCAAATTTTGTAGAGATAATAAACTGAAAAACTGCAATTCTGTATATATTTAGTGCACAATCTTTATTTATTTGATGAGTTTAACATACTGGAAATTAATTGATCTTTGCTAGGTCACATTAACACCTTGATTCAACAAAATACTCATCCTGACCTGTGATTGGTCAGAATGCTCACAGCACACAGTAAAAGAACCGTTGGTTAGAGGGTCATTTGCATATATCTGAGTCTCTAACCAATCACATTCTCTCCTCCCAGTCATGAAGTTGTGGGACTGAGTAATATTAGTATTGCAACAGCATGCGTTTGCCTGTGGACTGTCATTCTTTTGCTCTTTTTTGTTCTATTTGCTCTTTTTGCTGCAGTCAGGGTCATGAGGTCTGTGCAGGTACTTCTGTTACTCTTTATTTCTCTGAAGTACTGAACTGAACACCTACCGCCTCCCCAACACTCAGCACCTTAGAACCAGACCCCTAGAACCTGGCCGCTAGATAAGAACCCAGATCTGCTCTTACCTTTCCTCTACTGAGTGTTAGGCTAAGCAAATATGACAGTTTATTAAAGGTGACAAGTATTCATCGAGGGACCAGCGTGGTTATGACTGATCATTATCTACAGCACACGCACATGTACACTCTGACACGCACATGTTTGCACTTCCTTCCTTTGTGTGGAGCTCAAGGGACAGAAACACTCTACTCCCTTCTGTCCACGTCTCTCTGCTCTGAGGGCCTCAGTCCTTCTTTAACGTGGACGTGTGTGTGTGCGAGAGAGAGAGAGAGAGGGGAGAGTGTTTCTGAAAACAAATCTAGTGACGAAAATGAGAGAGCAACAGTAGCTTTGGCTGTAAGCAAATGTTTTTAAGCTTCGAAAGGATTTGCATGATAAAGGAGTGTAATGTCTCAAACTGAAAATGTTTAAATTGGTCTAATGGGCCTCACCGTTTGTGCAAAATTCCTCATTACTATTATATTTTGATTACAACATCCACTGTGGTTTAAATATTTGGAGACACTTTTCATATCAGTGATATTCACAATTCAATCCAGCTTTTTGTAGATGTAATGAGATGATAAACAATTATTGTAATATACTATGATTATTTATTTTGTAGTCACTTAATGATACGTTTCTGCTTCAAGATTTGGTCACTTTTCAGATGTGAGGCATTCTGGATAGAACTTTCTGACTTTCGGTTCCAACCCCAGCATCACAGTACTGAACCAGTTACAACCAAATTCCATTCGTTTTTACTTGGTCTGTAGAAGGTCCTATCGTCTTTTTAATAAATAAGAGGAAAGCTATGAGACATGACGGATGAATACATATTGCTGATTACCTTTAATTATTTTTTGGAATTGCAAACAGTAACAGGTCTGAAGGTAAACAGGCCATGTCATCTGTCCAACATGATTCATGAGGTTTATGTTGAGAAAACATTTATCTTTTGCTCAGTTTGCCTGGAATCTAACATACTGTTGATCCACAGACTTGAGTTCCAGACCACTGACAGTGTGGAAGTAGGTACAAAACAACTCACTATAGTCAGGCCCCAAAGAGACACATTTTTTTCTCTCAGAAACTAAAAAAAACCCCAGTAAATCAGTGACGTACTGAGGTTGGAGGGCTTCTCCAAAGACTTTCCAGGAAAAATAACATTATTATTGTAAATTCCTCCACATTCCTGTGACTATGCACCTGCATTGCACTTATCCGAGACCACGAAACAATGTTTCTCTTCCAGCGCAATTTAGAATTAGTGCTATTTTCAGCTTAGTTTTTGTTCCTAGCTGAACACCACTCGTTTCCGGTTGTTGTTTTCGTTCCTTGAGACGGTTGGAGCCTTAATTGTGGACATTAATTTTATCATTCTCAATGTTATACTTCGTTCTAAATTATTGAAATATGAGAAACTTTGTTTATCATGTTGACCAAATTTGTTTTTTGGGGTTTTTTTCTTACAGATTCCTATAAATTAGTTGAAACCTGTGCTAAATATAGTGTGGTCAGAGATTGGCCTGCATTAAATTTTACCCATTTGTTGAATGAATCACATGATTAGTCTTAATAAAACTCAGTATCACAGTAACATTTTGCAGATACAGCACAGCATTATGGAATTTAATGGTGTTCAACATTGCATTAATAAAGTTCAACCCCTCAAGCAACGCCCGACAAACCTGGCTTATTTTAATCTGCCATGTTTCTACCGGTGTGGCAGTAAAGCTAGGAAATAGAACCATAAGCATTTATTCTTATCAATCTACTATCTATTATCTGTTTATACTGACGTACTCCAGATACCGGTATATCGTTGCAGAAGATAAAGATCACCCAGCGCGGCTGGATTAATCAGAACAGCCGTAGAAACTCTCAGCACACTGCGAAGAAGGGAAAAAAAACATTGTGTGATGGTTAGAGGCTCATTTGCATGTTGCAGCCTTTTGTGATGCCAGTATTGCACAGGGCAGCGCTGCAGTGACAGTAGGAGTGTAGTAGTGGAGTGTAGTAGTGAGGGAGACTGGGTGTCAGTGAAGGTGCACGCGAGAGAGAGTGTAAGATCGCGTGAGTGAACGGATGGGTGAGGGACAGTCGCTGTTTCATTCGCTCTTTCACTCTGACTCACACAGAAATTCAGTTACTCCACAACAGTTACACGTCTTCTGGTCAAGTGGCTGCGTCTGATTAATATTTTTTTCTCTCTTTTCGTGCCCCGTTTGCGTCGGCCTGTTCTGATTAAAAGTTACCGGTAGCGTGTGATGGATTGCTCTATCACTCAGACAATGCTCTGATACCTTATCTGCTCCATTCTCCTCCATTCTCGCGCTCTTTATTATTCTTCCATCTCTTCCTTCCACTCTCTCCCTCCCTCCCTCCCTCCCTCCTTCTCTTTTTCTCTGTACTCCCGAGGGAGAGAAGATTCTGCCTGCTGCTCGTTAGAGCTCCCAGCCAATCTGCATTTTTAATTAGCAGTTATTGCTTCTGCTTAATATGCAAGTGCTACCCTGGGCCAAATGGGAATCCTTACAAAAAAAAGAGTGAGGGAGAGGAAGAAAGAAAGGGGGGCTAGAGAGGGAGAGAGAGAGATAGAGACTAAGAGAGAGAGACGGGTTGGGTATTGTGTTTCACTCCAGGACCCTGAGACAAAAGCCCCCTGCAGCCCCCCCAGCCTCCTCCACCCCGGGGAGAGATCTGGAGCCAGAAGGGGGTTCGTACAGAGAATCTGAAGGTGCACTCTTAGAGGTGATGATTTTACTCTTGTGACACGTAGGGTTTATTCCCTTTGCTCTTTGTTCCTAAGTTGAACTTATTTTCACCATTTCTCCCCCCCCCCCTTTCTTTTTAACCTCCTTCCCCAAGCCTCAAAGGCACGTCTTCTCCTCTAAGATGTGCTCCTCTCCAGGCCTGGAGCCTTAGACGGAGGGGAAAAGGCAGAGACACTTTTTAATCTTCTATTCCTTCACCCCCACCCCCCCACCCCCAATAAAATACAGAAGGATTTTGACTTGAGGAGACTTGAAAGAGGCTTATACCATTCAGCCCCTGAGCCCTTTGGCAGAGAAAAAAAAATGAAATGAAATGTGTTCCTCTCCCTTCAGTTTTCGGGATCCTCTTTCCCGTTTTGATTTATGCAGAGAGGCCCCATTTATCAAGGAGGCTGACTCAGGCCTCATTTGCATAAAGCCTTCGTTTCCCCCGTTCCGCTAATTAGCAATTTGCCGCTTAATTGGTGAGTGGCTCTCGGAAAGGAGAGACAAAACTCGCCATATTCGAGAACTGTCTCCAGTCCGAATGGGAAGCTCGCTGTTTGTTCTGCGGCTTCTGTGTTTGTGCCTCTCTCTACTCTTGCCTCGCGCTCTGCGGACACACCTAGCGGCCTTGACCCAGTGGCTTTTTTTGTTTGTTTGGGTTTTTTTTGTTTTTTAAAGGGACACTCTCTTTGAGTCACTCTCGCTCTTAATTTCCACCCGTTAAATGTGTTTACCACCCAGTTTTATTTTATTTCACCATTCCTTCAGCATTTGATTGAAAAGGCTTTCACAGCTGATTTCCTGTCAAACACCACCGCGTTCAGGTCCTTAATCCTTTATTAGCCCTCAGTCTGCAGTTTGCCCTACTTCTGCGTTTGCCGTTGAACCTGTTTTCGTCCTACACAAATGAACTGACGTGACGGCCTGTAAATTATGGGCTGCCTCCTTATGGTGTCCTTTCATTTTCATCCTGCAAATGGTCTCGCTGGTTATCTCTGTGCGTTCTCACACATGACCTTAGGCACTGAGGGATATTATTTCCTTACTGGACTAGCCATGCCTGTTCGGGTGGCCCCTGCTTTGCATTTTGCTTTGTCGTTCTCTTTCATGGTACTTGTAAGTTGCTGTCAGAGAGTTTGAGGGGGGCATTGGGAGAAATAACTCCTATAGTGGTAATTAGTTCAGATTCAGATGCCTTGTAGATGTTCACTTCGTCTTTAACTCGGCTAAATAAAACAATTCTCTCAGTTTCTAATCCTGACTTTCTTTCTGTCTTTCTCTCTGGTCCAGATGAGCCGTCCAGTTTCACCTGCCTGGTGTGTGAGTGTGTGTTGCCCACCGCATGGGCTCTCCTAAAGCACGCCCAGCACACACACTCCTTGAACCTCTATCAGGTAGAGGGCAGCCATGACCCTGAGGTTTCAAAACCAGCGGCCACGATGGATCCTCGTCACTTGAGCGCCACGCTGGCCTCTGCCTTCCACTCCTCCTCAAAACGTTTACCTCGTCCTCAACAGCCGCCCCGCCCCCCTCAGCCCTCTGCACCTTCTCCAGCAGGGCGGGACCTCCAGGGCCTCAACTTCTCCATGTGTCTGCAGAGGCTGGCGGAGGTCAGCTGCGGTAACGGAGGCGTCGTACCCTCCCCGTCGCCGTCTCCGCCTGCGGCTTCACCTTTCCCTCATTCCGTGCCCTCTCTCCTGGGGGCCTTCCCCTGCGAGGTTTGCAGCCAAAGCTTCCAGTCTCTCCGCAGCCTGTCGGCACACCGCCGCACGCACGCCTGTGAGAGGCCCTATCACTGCGGCATGTGCCAGCTCGCGTTCTCCCAGAGCGGCGAACTGGCGCGCCATATGAGGAGTCACCGACGGACCTCAGCCATGCAGGAGGCTGGCACGGATGGCCAGACCTTGTTATCCCAGCAGGCACCTGGGGACGGTTCCACTGCTGGTTTGGGGAATCATGGGGCTGACCTCGATCTCAGCAAGACCCCGATAGCAGGCGCTAGCCTAATGCTGCTGTCTTCTCCGTCCGGACCTCCAGGCCTGCTGAGGTTGTACCAGCCCCAGACAGAGGCCGGACAAGACGAGGAAGCACAGGCCGAACCCCGGCAGCCCTCTCCTTATTCCAGTCCGTCAGAGGGCTCCCTCGAGAGCGGCGAGACCGGCGGCAGCGGAGAGAGCGGGATCGCAAGTGGCAACTGCACCCCGAAGCGGCCGGAAAGAGAGAACGAAAGAGAAGTGGAGGCGGAAGGTGTAGACATGGTCCAGGAGTGGCAGCAGGATCACGAGAGAAGGCCGGCCAGCAACGGGACGGGCAGGAAGAAGAGAGAAGAGGCTTGTGAGTTTTGTGGAAAGAGGTTTCGGAACAGCAGCAACCTGACGGTGCACCGACGGAGCCACACCGGCGAGAGGCCGTACCGCTGCGGCCTGTGCAGCTACGCCTGCGCCCAGAGCAGCAAGCTCACCCGCCACATGAAGACGCACGGCGCCCGCGGGTCCCGGGCGCCATTCCAGTGCCAGCTTTGCTCTGTGCCCTTCACTGTGTACGCCACACTGGAGAAGCATCTTAAGAAAGCTCACGGGGTCAGCCAGGCTGGCGCCGGAGTTTACAGCAACAGCTACTCCAGCCTCGCCGTCAAACTGGAAGACAATCCTGCTAGCAATCACTCAGAAGCTCCAGCACAAACCCTCACGGAGGAAAACGGGGACATGTTTGAGAACCTGAAAGAGGAAGAGTCCGAAATGAGGGTCAGCAGTGCCAGCGCCGCCGCGTCACCCACCCACGAGGACTCCAGTACTAACGCAAATGTGAGCCTAGCTCCAAACACTGCCTGAACTGGAACAAATCTCCATAAGGGCGACACACCAGATACTTGGGTCTAATTCCACTTAGCCATCAGTTTCAAAGTTCCATCTGACCAAAATAAAAATAAAAAACAGACACAAAAGGACACCACAGCATATGGGGCCAGTTGCTCAGGAACTGAGCAATATATTTTATATTTGAATACAAAAAAAATAATAAGTGCCTGCACACAAACTACTGTGATCATTCCTATTGAAATTGAGAACTGAGACTGATGTGAGTGACACATGTCATAGCACAGTTCTGCTGTGGGGGCTTGGGGCCTGAGGACATGGGCCGTGGTACATGGAGACCCCACTGGAACCTCATCGGGAACAACTGCATTGGACATTTTTGGTGGTATCCAGGAGGACTTTGTGACTGTGGAGGCGGAGGTCTTCTTTAGACCCTTAGAGGCTCATTATTTGTAAAGAGTTCCGTTGGAAGAAATCATACAGACCGTAAAGTTATACATGGATATCTACCGTCAAGCAATGGTTACTTAATTCTTCACAATCTGTGACAGGGTTACATGACTAGGAATTTTTTTTGGAATGGATATTATACTCTCGGCCAGACTTTTTGTATTTTTTTTTTTGGTAAACCTAGAAATAGACTTAACTCCCGAAATGTCCTGAAAGGAGGGTTTTGCTTTTTGATACAGTTTGTAAAGAACACTGTGTGGGAATGTGGCGGAGAACATTTCCGACCGTAATACAATCTTCTGGGTTCACCAAGCGGCATGGAGACGTCTTAGCTCTTTTTTGTTGTCACTTTTGGATTTTTAGCCTGCGCTTATACGTTCCTCGGAACAGATTCATTTCGCCACTTACTGTTTTGTTTTTTTTTCTTCGTAGCTGCTCTCCTATGCATAAACCTGATATTTGTAAGTAAAAAGAAACGGGTGTTTGCTTTCTGTTTTGTACCTACTCCACAGGATTCGTCGTGCTGTTTACAGATATTTCTCTTTAAAGGTCGCGTTTGCGAAACTGCCTGAGCACATATGCATGTCTGCTCCTTTTTGAGTCGGTTCTCGAGGGTTCTGCATGTTTTGTGGTTGTGTAAATGAAAAGCCTCCCTTCAGACGAACGACTGGGTGGGGAACTACAGCACTGACCTGTTGATTGGTAGACCTGCCGTGTGAGCACTTGCGAGGGGTGTGTGGGTGTGGGTGTGTGTGTGTGTGTGTGTGTGTGTGTGTGTGTGTGTGTGTGTGTGTGTGTGTGTGTGTGTGTGTGTGTGTGTATTATTCTTATCTGTGTACACAAAACATTTAATTTGTTATTTTATTTTCTACTGTTATTGATGTCTGGACTCTATCAGGGAACTGTTTTACTACTGTTTATTTTGGTCAAACATAAAGTTCTGAGGCTGTTTGAATAGACAAATGTGAAAAACTGTTGGGCACAACATCGTCGTGTCCATTTCTTCAGGGACCAACATACTGTATATATAGATCCCCCCTTAACCACAGTGGATATTGTTATTGTCTTAATCTCTTTGAGTTCAGTTATAACTGTCGTGTGAGTGTGTTTTTTTTTTTTTTCCAGCAATCCCTGTGAAGCCTTTGTGTGTACTGTTCTGTAAACCCGCCATAACTTTGTTATTTCTATGCCTGTGCAGATGTTAATTAAAAGACTGAAGCAAAGTCAGAGGCATCCGTGTGTGTGTGTGTGTGTGTGTGTGTGTGTGTGTGTGTGTGTGTGTGTGTGTGTGTGTGTGTGTGTTTCTGCAATGGAATGAAACCTGTCACTACTTGTTTGAGAACACATCAAGAATTCATCTGTGTTTGCATTGGCGCGCTGCTCTTCTCTCACCCTACTGCTTTTGAATCATGCTCTGACTCAAAAGGCCTCTCAGTGGGAATTCTGCTAAAGTCTAGTGTGTGTGTCCCAGTCAGGAGTGAGTATCATGTCTTTTCTTCTTCTCCTTTTCATAACATTTAATGTTCGTGATCATATAAAAAAAAAAAATTAACGTCAAGAACATTTTTCTTTGGCTGTAACTTTCAGTTACTGCTGAGCAACGATACAATTTTTTAATTGCGATTAATCACATTTTTATGCACAAAATTAAATAATTAAAAAAATGTACAGCACACTTTGATTTTTAAAGTACTGTTATATGAACAAAAGTGCAAGAACATTTGGTTCATAAACAATTTAAACTAATCAGGAGCTTTTTAACAGCAGTGTTCCTTTAAACACAGTTACATAGTTACAGTTCCAATATTTCTGTAAATCTCAACTTAAACATTAATGTAATCAAATCAAATATAAAACCAGAGCTATTTTCCCCTGCAGGACATTCATGTTTTATATAGTTTATTATTGAAAAATAAGTTCGCTCAGAGTCCAGAGCATTATAGCAGCTGTAAATGAGGACCAGCTCCAAACGAAAGTCTCTATCTGAATGCAGTGTCATTGATTCTCCCCGTGAGATTAAAAAAAATGGGCCTAAATCATACCAACATTTCAGAACAGGCTTTTTTAAATGGCTATTTTTAAAACTGGCACACAGTAGAACTGGGTTTTTTTGTTTTACTACCTTTCTTGTCCTGTGTTTAATATTAATCATTAATTAAATGTCTCATGATTTAAAATGTTTTGTTTAAACTGGCAATTTCTTCACCTGGCAGGCCTTTGGTGCTGCTGATGTCTCAAAAT
>JBBPCX010000018.1:19810774-19830945 GCA_037974365.1 Hydrocynus forskahlii | reverse complement strand
GGTCACAAAAGAACCCAGAACAACATCTAAAGAACTGCAGGCCTCACTTACCTCAGTTAAGGTCAGTGTTCATGACTCAACCATAAGAGAGAGACACGGCAAAAATGGCATGCATGGCAAGTTCCAAGGCGAAAACCACTGCTGACCAAAAAGAACACAAAGGCTCGTTTCACTTTTACCAAAAAAACATCTTGATCACGCTCAAGAACCCCCCAATATGGCTGAATTAAACAATTCTGCAAAGAAGAGTGGGCCAAAATTCCTGCACAGCGATGTGAAAGACTCATTCTCAGTTATAGCAACCGTTTAATTGCAGTTGTTGCTACCAAGGGTGGCACAACCATTATTAGGTTTAGGGGTCTATTACTTTTTCACATAGGGCCATGTTGATTTGGATAGTTTTTTTCCTTAATAAATAAAATCATCACCTAAAAACTGCATGTTGTGTTTACTTGGGTTATCTTTGTCTAAAATGTACATTTGTTTGATCATCTGAAATATTTAATAGTGACAAACATGCAAAAAATTTAAGAAATCAGGAAGGGGGCAAATACTTTTTCACAGCAATGTATACATATACTCATTGTGTACATACATACATTTAGTTTACATATAGTTTACATATATGTATATATTTTACAATACAGATGTCCATATTTATATTTCTAGACTTTATACTGTACAATTTTTATACTGTACATTTTATACGGTACTGTTGAGATTAGTATTTTATTCTGTTCTATTGTGTTCTTGATTTTTGCTGCTCTTAACTTTGTTCCGTCCACTTTCTGCTGTCACAAAGCAAATAATAATAAAGGTTTTTCTTATCTTATCTTATAAAATGGGATAGAATGGGACAAAATGGGTTAAATGGGATGCCGGCCTTCAGCATATACATTGGTACCATCACATGCATTATTGTCCCTGAATCAGTTTAGTCTCTGTGTTCTGTTACTGCTGACTGCTCAAAAAAACAAGCTCATTTCTATTATAAAAGATTGTGAAAAGCTGCATATTCCCAGGGCTTGATATCCGTATCGAACCCTGGCACTAAACCTCAGACGTGGATCTCCTTGATGAGGACGAATGTGCTGCAGCTTGGAGAACATGTGTTTCTGTGGCGTTCTCTGACGTGCTGGGGGGGGGAATGAATAGATTCCTCCAACCGTTTGCCCACCTCTCTCCATCTGTGTTCCTCTCGTCCCCCTCTTTTTTTTTGCCCCCCCTCCCTCCGGCCCACTCCGTTTTCCCCGTATTGATCCGGCTGCCAGGCTGCGGTGACACGGCTCTGAGCGTGTTCCTGCCAGCCATAGTAATTCAGCACAGTACCACCGGAGGCGGCTCCAGGAATAGAGCCAGATTTGTAGTGCAGCGTGTGGGGGTGTATTCACCAGGGTGGGGAGGGGTGGGGGGGCTGTGGAAGTCATAGATCCAGCGGGACTGGAAGAGCTGAGGGGGGGCCAGCTTGTATAAGGCGTCTGCCAAGATGCAAATATAGACCTGGCTGGCGTGTTGATGTTGATGAACACAATACTAGTGAAGTCGTCACCACGGTGTATTTAAAGACGTGCTGGCATGAGGTGCTTCATGTATTTACGGGAATGGTAATGGCGTGATATTTCTGAGACAGAGAGCTGGATGCACCCCAACGCCTCTCTGCTCTATAAGCTTGCATCACACCGACAGCTTTTTTGACTAGGCAGTTCGATCACTTCAACCAATGGCAGGTTTTCTATAAATGACCTCTTTCATTAGTGGGTGTACGGGATTCACTGCTTACGAAGTGCAACAACAATATGGGTAAAATGTCAGCTCTTTTGGGTGTGAATACATCACTTGCTGACTAATGCGTCACTCAAATTGAATTTGACTGTTTGCCCCCACACTGAATGTTTACTGGCATTTCTGTTCGGTTTACGTCAACTTACGTCCATTAACATACCTCAGAACTATCGTGGACATAGACTTGGAGAACATCAGAGCTGCTTTCTGCCTGGACTTAAATGGAATTAAATACTTTACAGTAACTTTATATGCAAAAACCGATAATAATAATGAGCACTATCAGAAACACAACATTGTATCCATTGTTCTTGTTTTTCACATAACTTAGAAGCCCCGACTAATCTCATTATTGAGTCATAATAATAAATAGATCAACTGAAATTGTCCAAAATTACTCAAAAAAATTGCACATTACCTTTCATCATGAGTTCAGACGTGGGTTGTTTTTTTTTTGCTAGTTACTATTTTGGACATTCAAGATTTTGATTCTAACAGTGATATTCATTATATATGTATGTAAAAAATTATGTCCCATTTTAGAGATTCATAGGAAAGGTTTGTAGATTTTTTACATTCATATCTATGGAAAATACACTTCATTTCAGTGCACAGTGACTGTTTACTTGATGAATTTAACATATTGGGCTCAATGATAAAAGGCATGTAATTTGACCTTGAATGTCTAAAATGGGACATTAAATGAGATGCGTCCAAACTTCTACAGCGGGCAGCTACAAAAAATATCAAGACATTTTAGCACCACATACTGATCTATTTCTGATCACTTTACTGATCGCTGATCTAACTTTCATTTTTTTGCTGAGTCTCACAGATATAGAGAACTGTTTTTTATCATTCATGCAAATGTAAGGCAGTTAGGATCAACATTGCGGATGCAAATCTACTGTTGAGAAATCACAGTAAATGATGATTCAGCCACACTGACCGACTCCCACGGCCTGGCGGTCGGTGCACATTTTGTTATCTTACCTTGTGTGCGGTCATCACTGTTCCACTTCTCACCGATACTGATAAGAGGATTCCTGCATCCGTAGCAGCCCTCGAATCTATGGAAAAAACAAAAACATATATAAACAATTAAAACTCGTTTTAAAAAAGGGAAATACGCAGACTGGGCAGTGCTGATGAATCACTGCGGTGTGGTGGTAATGAAAAGATGAATCAGATCCCAGCACAGGTGTGCCGGCGGTGAGTGGAGAGAACAGCAGGCCGGCCGTGAGCCTCGCGCTGATTCAGTCAGTCAGGTTTCTGGGTGCGAGCCACATGGAACAAATGCTAATAGGTACCATAACCAGAGGTGTGATTATGATGTCTGTGGAATAGATAAAGGGTGGTAACGTTAGTAATTATCATTTAAAAGCTGCTAATAACTGCCTTACATACCCATCAGTAATATCAGGCAATCATGTAATTATTCCTTACAGCCCAATTCCACAGGCATATTACTTTGCTAATACAATATAATGTCATCATTGGTTCAAGTTCAAATTTACTTATACAGCACTTTATCATACACAAAAGGGCATTCAATGTGCTTTATAGAAACAGAAAATAAAATGAGAACAAGATAATGGGGGGCATAAAAGAAATAAAGGAATACATAAAAATACATAAAAAACTGAAAGTGCAAATATTTAAAAGAAGGCAGAGGACAATTGTGCAGTTTAATTACAGACAGTTATATTCACATATATATTCAGTTATATTCACATTACATTGAAATGAAGATACACACAAAAAAAAATATTTTCCAGCTGTATTTACATCCAAGTAAAAGAAGAGACAGCAAGGTATAGAAAAATAAATAAATAAAAAAAACCCAGATTCACTGAGATGCATAAAGGATCAATCGTCCTCTGCACTGCACACCAATTATCTTCCACCTGTGATAAACTGTAATTGTTCTGATTAGCTCAGAATAACAAACGCTATTCCTGGAGCACTAGAGTTTGGTAACCCAAGTGAAAGCAAACATCAACTATGGGCAGCAAAGCTCTGTTAAAAGATCTCAGGGATAAAGTTGTGGGCAGACCCAGGTCAGGAGACGGATACCAAAAGAATCGGTCCCTAGGTGCACAGTTAAGTTTATTACTGAGAAGTACATCATGCCGTCCTTCCGAACTCTGTATTTTTTTCTTTGTTAAGGCGGTTTTCTTCTGACAGGGTATCTTAGCTGGCAGTAACTTGGTTAAAAGCAGGTGTTGATATTAGTGTAGCTTTACCGATATGAAGAACAGACGTAGACCACTTAAGCACTGATGTACGATGCTCTGGATACGTGCGTCTGCTAAATGCTGTAAATGTAAACATAAGAGTGAGGAGGAAATTGGTCAGAGAGCCGATTTCACATTCATGGGAAAAGGTGTTATTGTCAGATAAGACCAAAGTCAAACCATCTGGTCTTAACAACAAACAGTATATCTGTCAAAAACCAGTACAGATTACAAACAAAAGAACATCATACCTACAGTAAAGCAAGGAGGCAGAATGTTGTGAGGGTGCTTCTCTGCAGCAGTGACGGAGGCACTTATCAGGATGGAGGGAAAAAATGCATCGGGAGAGATACCCTAACGACATACTGCTATTAACAAAAAGAAGGTTCACCTTCCAGCATGACAACGGCCCAAAACACACAATAAAACTGATAAAACCAACCGCAGTGGCTGAAGACTGACCTTTGGCCTAATCAGATACCAGACTTAAACCCTACTGAAAATATCTGGAAGCACTTGAAGATTGCAGTTCACCAATAGTTACCATCCAAATTATGACTGAGTTTGAGCAGTTCTTTACAGAAGAGTGGGAAAATATTGCAGTCTATACGTCTAGAAGTCTATAAAATATAATGGAACTCACTTCCTCACCTCACCTCTTCAAACTTGCCTGCTCTCTTTGAGCCTGTTCTGAGACTTCACTCACTTTAGTTTCATACTCTTGTGTTTTATACATGCTATGTTCTTCTATTTATCTTTACAGGTTTTTCTATTTGTCTTCCTTTGCTATTTTCCCAGATTTTATGATCTGCTTTACGGGTCTGTAATGTATTGAAGGGCACCGTTAACCCTCTGGACCTCCTGTGGGACATTTTTGTCCACTTCACTCTTTTTTTTTTTGGATAATTTTAGCTGTGTTAATGCATATGGAATGAAACTTCCCAAGGGTCTGGAGTTTTTTCAGATCTTTAAATTTTTAACTTAAACTCATTAAATATATCAATAATATACTCCATACGTCCAATCGTAACACTTGACGCCCTCGTGGACACTTTTGGCCAGTTGAAACCAATGAAAACTACATTTTTTAATTCCTTGTTATTTACACTGTTTAATCATACAATTTAGGTTAAAATGCTTTCATTCTAAACTTGAGAAATGTAGTTTTTAGTGTTTTCTACCAGATTATGTCATTTATCCATTTTTGGCCAAGCAAGCAATTTTATATAATAATCTTAGTTTCCAACAGGGGAGTATGATGGCTTACTGCACTCCAATGGAACAAATGAATGACACAATTTTGATGTAGGTGTGACCTTAAGGATGCCAGATAATGGTTTTGTTTTTATGCATGAAAATAAAATTCAGTGTTGTTGTTAATCATATATAAATATATATTTTTTATTATTATTATTATTATTGCTCTTATTATTATTAGTAGTAGTAGTAATGTTCTTCTTCTACTTCCTCTTCCTCTTCTTCTTATTCTTCCTCTTCTTCTTCTTCTTCTTCCTCTTCTTCTTCTTCCTCTTCTTCTTCCTCTTCCTCTTCTTCCTCTTCTTCTTATTATTATTATCATTATAGGGCGGCACGGTGGCACAGGAGTTAGCGCTGTTGCCTCACAGCAAGAAGGTCCTGGGTTCGACTCCCGGGTTGGGTCTTTCTGTGTGGAGTTTGCATGTTCTCCCCATCACTGCGTGGGTTTCCTCCGGGAGCTCCGGTTTCCTCCCACTGCCAAAAACATACGTGCACTGGGGATCGGTCGATTGAGCACATTAATTTAGGTGTGACTGTGAGTGTGAATGGTTGTCCGTCTCTGTATGTGGCCCTGCGACGTGCTGGCGACTGTCCAAGGTGTACCCCGCCTTCGCCCACTGCAGCTGGGATAGGCACCCCCCGACCCTGAGTGTGTATATATATATACACAGTTAAGTTCCAAGAGCACCCACATATAGTGAAAAAACATGTTGGGGTTAAAAGAAATGGTTAAAAATGCCAAGTTTTAAAGTGTAAACCCCAACTATGCCCCCAAATATGCTCCCAAAACACTTTCATTTCATTTTAAACTCAGCTTAATACACTACCCATATAGAAAATGTAAAGGTAAACCCGTATCCGTACTGTACAGTTTACACTGAACTGCTGTCTCCCGCAGTGCTAGAATGTAAATACCGATGTTACTACTGTATAGACTGTACTGTAATTCATGCATGCGTGTTTTCTTTGGTATAAGGTAACTACAGTAATAAATTCATTTAATTTACAGTAATAAAAATACAGGACTTAAAGAAGAACAAAATGATAAACGCGAGAACACTCGAGACGCTCCACGGGGGAAATTCTGGACTGCAGCGTCACAGGGCAGCAGCCGATCAGCAGCAAGAAGAAATAAATAACACTCTTGGATTGGCTACTTTCAAACCTCCCGCCTCTGAGGACAGCAGTATTACTCCATCCTAAGACACCTTTCTTTGTGTTTCTCTCCAAAGGACTAAAAAATGTATAGTTATTCTGTATATGGAAATGTATGTATGTTGGTTTCAGTCAACAATTATTAGTTCGGTTTTCAGAAAAAAATCCACGATGGGACTGAAACCGCGACGGCTGATCCGCATTAAAGTGAGAGGTTACAGTATATATAAAGAAATCAAAGCCAAAGGTAGTACTGACACAGGGGGATGATCCTTAGTCCATCTTAGTGATTCTGGGTTTTTTTTTCTTAACTGTTGCTATATATTTGACTTGGATGTTGCAATGTGTGGATACAGGTGGAAAATGTGTTTTTTTGTGTGTTTGTAAATGTGAATTTTGAAGGGGTGATTCTTTTCTATACGCACTGTACTACTGGATTTAGATGGATTTATGATTTATAAGTACAGTGCTGGCTGTCATTGGAGGCTAATTAACAAGAACGAACGGAACCACAAGGTCAACACATGCACGCATGCATTCTTCATTTTTTCCATATGTGAGTCACTTTCAAACAGCAGAATCTTTAAAAGCAAAACATTCACTTCCTCCTGATGAACAAACCTTAACTACATGAGAATCGCATCCTGCAGAAACACAATGAAACACGTCAATCTAATCTCAGAGTGTAAAGGACTAACACACACGTTATGAGCAAAATTCCCAGGACAAGTTCACAAAACAAGGCCTTTGTGTCCACAGTTGTCCAGAAAACCCTTCTCATATGTGAAGTCGGCTACTTTTAGGTGCAGCCTATTATTCAAATCCACACAGCTTGCAAAATTTCCATAGAAAAGGACTGCCAAAAGAATGGCACGCGCTGCAACTCCCCATACGATTATATAGAGCCCACAGGCGCTGTAGAACTGCATTCTCTAGAGTGACAGAGTCTAGCAAGCACCTCTGAGATGAGCTGGAGTGCCATTTGTGATCCAGAACTGATCCAGCATCAGTACCTGACCTCAATACTGCCCTTTTAATCTTATTTAATTGATATTCTGTGCATTCTTTTATTTTTACTTGCTACTTCTTTAATGATTAAAATTCTTGTTCTAGTCCTGTAAAGACCTTTGTGTATGATAATGGGCTATATAAATGAATTTAACTTGACTTGACAGAATTCAATCAAATCCTCACAGCAATGTTCCAAAATCTAGTTGGAGATGGCTTATTCTTACTTCTGATTGTTTTACTGGTATCTACAGAGACGTATAAAACTTCAACTCTTTCACTTATGAGCAACACTCACTTCAGCACGATGACCACTGGTGGCGTACAAGCTTCCACCGCTTAGCCACACTGCAAGGCTAATGAAGCAAACTGACTACATCTGCAGGAAAATGATAATTATGTAAATTTGATCTTTTGCCAAATCATTGCTTTAAGATTCTTAGGAAGCTGAATCTAATTTGCTTCAACTGTGCGGGAGTTAACTGAACTCCAGTGAAGTTATTATGTGTGGAACGCCTGGAGAACCGTTTGTGATCTAGAACTGATCATCCAACATTAGTAACTGACCACACTATTGTCCTTTTTGCTGAATGCAATCAAATCCAGAAATGTTCCAAAATCTAGCTGGAAACGCCCTACTCTTATTCCTGATTGTAATTCAGGTATTATGATATAATACCTTATGGGTATTCTTGTCTCTACAAACAATTAAAACTCGACTCTTTCAGTTGACATTCAGCTCACTTCAGCATGATGCCAACTAGTGGCGTCCAAACTACTCAGCCACATTAGCCTCATAGCTCCAGCGCAAGTCTAATGAAGCAAAGTTCAAATACCTTACATGCTTTGGCTGACAGCAAAACCTAATTTGCATCAACTGTGTTGGAGTTAACTGAACTCCAGTGACGTTACTATGTGTGGAATGGTGGGAGCGTCCGGCTCATTGGCTGCTCCCTGCTTCTGAGCGTAAGGCCCCGGAGCGGGGTGGGTGAGCGGGTGGGTGAGAGGCACGGAGCACTGATGACAAAGAGAAGCAGAGGGAGGTAGTGATGAAAGGAGGGGTGGGGAAGGGGAGCAGGTAGGGACAGTTTGTCTTCCACCTGACGTCTGCAATGTGCTCTGACTGCACCCCCCCCTCGCTGTCTTTGCCTCCCACCTGCTCGCTCGCTCTCTCTCTCTCTCTAACATCCCTCACAACCTCCCCCAGAAAAATAGGGCAATGGTTGCATAAGCTCTGGAAGAGTGGGGGAGAAGGGTGAGGAGAGCTGGAGAGAAGGTGGGGGTTGAGATAGAGTGCTGGCGAGATTGATGGAGATGCAGAGAGGAGGAAGAAAAAGAGTGCCCTCTCTCTCTCTCTCTCTGATCCAGCGCTGCGCCTCCCTGTCTGGCATGGGGCCTGCTGAAAGTAGGCTATGTTTGACGCGCTTGAGGGTAACGCTGCTTGAGTCACACTGCGCCGCTGAATGCTAAACCCACTGATTGCGTTGCGCCGAAGCTGTGGCCTGCCTCACTGCAAAGTCTTGCCTGATACACTCTCAGATAAGCATGCCAACAATGGCAGGATTAACAAAGACAATTGGAGGATGTATCACATTAGAATCCCAGCGTGATGCTTTCAACCCAAAATGACACCAGAAGTACATTTGACTTTTAAAAATGCTCCACATTTGCCAAGTGCATTGTTGAAACGTGAAGCAGTACATTTCCGTGAAAACATTCCAGAGCACTGAATGTGGCCACTGGAATGGTGGATTTCACAGTTAGAAATCTTCATGATACTGCAGGCTGATATCAAAGCAAGGCGCAGCTTCCTGTTCCTCTGTCACTTCCTTAAACACTCACACAACAGCAATCCTGACAGGACGCAAGAAACATAATGGAGAAATACACAAGCTTATGAACTTGTGGTCTTTTACTGCCCGATGAAGTCAGGATAAGATGTTCGTTACTTAGGTCAGGGTCAGTCATGGCCCACCAGTGAGCCGTCTGAAGTAGCCATGCTTACTTCTGCTGCCGGGGAGGCCTGATGGTAAACCTCATGGTAAACACCACTCTGTTTCAAGCAAATTGCTTTGTTCCCAAGCCGTCCATGTGGGGGGTGCGCTTCTAGCCCACAGAAGGGGTGGGAGTTAAAGTTTAAGCCACGTCTGTCTGAACAAAGTGCTTCGAAAGAGACAGAGGAACCACAGCTGTCTGCTCGGTGACCCTCCTTCACTTCCAGACCTGTTTTCCAAACCCCTCCTGACGCATTCCATATCCAGCGCAGACAGACACACACATGGTGAGCCAGTCAGTGAGGGAGCAAGAGGCAGAGGAATGACCTCATACTGCTGGACATGCCAGATGTTTCCAGACACGACCAAGTGTTTCCCCACTTACGAGCAACCCGAGACACAAGAGAATTATCGAGAGCAGAACACACAGGCTTTGACACACTGACTTGTTTTTTATCTATCTACCTAGCTTCCTAATATATATATATATATATATATATATATATAGTTTTACATATATGTATTTATTTATGTGTATGCTTCAACAAACTAACGACTTTTGATTTTTTGATCAAAAAAGATGATGGGCCATGATTAGAAAAAAGTCTATTTTTCCTTAAAAAGTAAGATATATATCTATGCTTGGTGCCTGGACAAGGCCTTTTTACCGTTTTAGTGATGAGTTTTGTTCTGACACACACAAATATTTTAGATTTACAAGGGTGCTCAAACTTTTGCCAACTTGAATCTCTAAAAGGGGTCATTTAGAGATTTATGTCACTTACATATGAGAAAATCAAGTATACTTAAATGTATGTATGTACTCAAACCTATACATACATGCATACAGATGTGTGTGTGAATAAGTAAAAAATAATCCTTGGGCCTCACCCCTGTGTCTCTGCCATGTCAGTACAGCAGTACAGGACTGTAAGCCAGAGTAAACGGGAGGTAGCGCGGCAGACAGCCAGGTTCAGCTCAACAGCAGCAGATGTTTGGCCTCCATGCAGCGGCATGAGTCCCTGCAAGCACAGCAGTCCCCTCTTCCAAAGCCAACATAAGCCTGAAAGTCAAACCTCTGTACGAGTTTATGTACAAAGAGGCTCGGCGAGGAGTGTGGATGACAGAAAGGCTAAAACAGAAAAGTTTCAAACATAGTGAAGTTCATTTGTCCGTACTGGGGGCGGGGGGTAATACTGCTCGCTGGCGATGGGAAGTTAGCACTAGGGTTATGTAATGCTGCTGGTGAAGGAAGCCAAGAGGGGCGTCAACAACACAGACCTGCGGTGGGACGGGCCTCGCTGTTGCCTGGTTACTAATATTTTGGGCAGGGAAGTGGGCAAACATGTCCCGCCTCCCCAGGAAATAGGCCACTCTCGTGACTGCTGCAGGGGTCTTGAGTTGCACCGAGACCACAACCAGGAAAACTGAGAGCGAGGCAGCAAACACAAACCAGGCTGTCTGTGCCTCAGCACGCTCCTCCTTCCAGACCTTCAGTTTCACCTTTCTGCTGACAAACAAACAAACAAACCAGGCCATGTAAAATGCAACTTTTAACAATAAGCTATTCTATGCAAGTTAGAATATCCACTTTGGCCCACATTTGTCTCTATAAATTATCCTGAGCTAAGGGAACTCTTTTTTTCAGCACAGTACAATAGCCCTTCCAGTGGTGTAAATCTACTATAAAAAAGGATCTAGCAGATTAAATAACAGGCTGCCTAAATTAGCCTGGCAGTACATTCTACTGTGAATATAACTTCTAATATATTCCATGTACTGTCTGCAAAAACATCAATAGCAAGACATATTAAGCAAAACATAAACCACAAAGTACAGTCTTGGATGCTAAATACAAACTGCTTGCCCCATACCAGATTAGACAGGCTGGCTGTGAAAAGGAACTAGTTATGCAAAAATCCCTGATCCTGATGCTTAAACAAACAGCAACATGGTCTGCCTTGCTGATGTAGGGATGCAAATATCTGTCAGACAGATCATCTGAATAAAGCGTCAAGGGGTTCCCTCTGTCATGCAATTTCTGAGAAGCATTTTCATATCAGCAGATAAAATGTAAAGTGTCCATTTGTCATACGTGAACACACCAGAGCACACAGTGTGAAGTGTGAATTTATTTCTCTGTATTTAACACATTAAACCCATTCACCAAGTGAAGCAGTGGGCAGCCAGGAACACAGCGCCCGGGGAGCAGTGTGTGGGGACAGTACCTTACCCAAGGGTACCTCGCTGGTGCAGCAGGCAGTTTTGGCATTTAAACACAAACCTTCTGATCTCAGGGGCAATGCCCTAACCACTAGATCACCCCAGGTAGTGGCATTTACTTGCCATACAGGCATTGGGACTAGGAAATCTCTTTACTCTGTGTAATTTGTTCTGTCTGCACTTATATAGTCTTGTGGTGTTTGTTTTTGTTCTTGTCTTGCACCAAGGTCCTGGAGGAACAGTTTTGCTTCACTGTGCACTGCGTATGTCTCAGATGACAATAAACCTACTTGGCTATAAAAATGTCCCTGTTGGTGACACTTATGAGGAAAAAGACCAATGCCTTCATAGCCCATGTGTTAGATAACTCTTCTGGTGACTGAAAACAACAGAACCACCCTCACTATCTTGCGAAATGGTTGCAAATGTTGTGATCCAAGTCTAGATTGTGCTATTTCGAGGAAGATAACGGAACAAAAACAACACAAAACCAGAAAAACACGTGTTAGCTCAGCCTGTAACTTAATAGCTATTTAGCCTTCAATTATGTTGCTCAGATGTCAAATGAAACCTCAAGTTTATGTAAGAGTCCAGACTTCGCGCTTTCTAAATAGTTTCTCTACGTTTGAGCGATTTATCTGTCAACTCTGTGTGGATCTGTGGTTAGTTTGTTATGCTAACAACTTAGCATAACAAGCTTACCGAGATAGCGAAGTGGCAAAGACGGCACAAACTGTATTTCTGGCGTAGTAAGGTATCGTTGGCTGTGTTAAATACTCCAGGAATGTATAAATTACACTGCTTATTTGTTCACTAGCTCTAAAAATGAGCTAAAATGACTAAAAACTGTTCTGCTTTCGAGACTGAGGTCCTCCGACCCTGTTTCTGTGGCTCCGTGTGACCCCACCCCCTTTTCTCTCTGCTACCACGGCAACGGGTTGCCAGGCAACAAAAACAAAAAAAAGACCAAATCGTCATGACGTCTCTGCGTCAGACGTGCTGGAACGGCGTCTCCATGACGACGCAACGCCTGTACACACACATATGCCCATTCATTATATACATCAATCTTTTTATGTTTTCTTTTTTGTGCTGCTTTGCATCGTGTCTAATAATTTTTTGTACTTCTCCAAAATAAAAGTTGTAAACGCCGTGGAATATTTTAGGTTATATAGGTTACTTTAAATACCCTTAAAGTTTCATTTCGAGAAAAATTTCCAGTTTATTTCACTGTAAAGTGGTTTGCAGATAATAAAATGTACCTTAGAAGATACAAAAAAAACACTTACAATGTACCTTAAGAGTTAAAAAACAAACACTTAAGGGCCCAGGCAGAAGCATCCATGGCTGGATTGTCAGTTTCTCCCTCTCTCTTTTTTCTTTCTTTCTCTCTGTCTCTATCTCTCTCCTTCTCTCTCTCTCTCTCTCTCTCTTTCACACACACAATCTCTCCTTCTTTCTCTCATACACACCCTCCCTGTCTCTCTCCTTCCTCCTTTTTCATCCCACATATGCTGTGATGTGATTTTTTTTTCTGACGTAGTTGTTCTTATTTAATGTGGACCTGAGGGTTCTGGTTGATGGGTTGATGTTTGTGTTTTAATGTACAGGCTTGTCATTAGTCATCCAGTTTGAGTAGCAGGCTCCTACCTGCCAGTGGAGCAGAACAGACCAGAACAGATCGTTCTTCATCAGTGACGTTCTGAAGCTGACTAATTGTTGCTGTCCCTGCTTTACCCACTGCCACTCGGCTCAGGCCCCGCCCCCCGTGCTGTGATTGGCTGGGAGGGCTGCACTCCGTGCTGTGACTGGCCGGGATCTCTCGCTTACAGAGAATTCTCACGTCAAACGTAGAGCTACGGACGCGTCGGAACCTCATTTTTCATCTTTAAAACCTGAGTGTGGAGAGGGGATAACGTACTATTTCTCACATTTTATTATTGTTATTATTATTATTATTATTATTAATAATAATAATAGTAATAATAATAATAATAATAATAATAAATAATGGTTAGAATGACAAAATAATAACCCAATAGTCAGGGAATTGCCCCTGTGTTCAGAACATTGTGGGTTTGAATCCCAGCACCAGTGGTACCACTGAGGTACCCTTTGGCAAGGTACCGTCCCCAGACACTGCTCCCAGGGCGCTGTGTTCCAGCTCGCTGCTGCTTTACTTGGGCAAATGAGTTTAACGGGTTAAATGGGATAAATGGGTTAAATGTAGAGAATTTCACACTATGTGTGAAATTATTCTTACTTCCAAAATGATTAACTGTCTTTTCCAGTCTCTGTTCTCTCTCTCATTTATGTATTATATATATATATATATATATATATATATGGGCACATGTGCACCAGAATGGAGCAGCAGAAGGTCTGGTCTGGTCTGATGAATCATGTTTTCTTTTACATTACGTGAAAGGCCCGATTCATAGGGGAAGAAGGCAAGCTGGGGGAAGCAGTGTGAAGCTCTGGGTGATGCTTTGCTGGGAAACCTCAGGTCCTGCATTCATGCGGATGTTACTTTGACATGGAGCACCTACCTAAACACTGCTGCAGAACAAGTTCACCCCTTCATGACAACTGGATTCCTAATGGCGGTGGCCTCTTTTGGGAAGAAAATGCGTCCTGCCACACTGCGCACATTTGGTTGGAGAAACATGACAAACTACTACTACTACTACTACTACTACTACTACTAATAATAATAATAATAATAATAATAATAATATAATAATCAAAAGCCTAATGTGTGCATGTGGTAATTTATTTTGACTCAGTGGCTAATGCTGTCAGTCCTCTCTTCCTACATTAAAACTCATTCGGCATAAAATGTTCATTCAACTGTTTGTCATAAAATGCTGAATTCATGAAAACCCGCAGTAACACAAGTAAACGATAAATAGTGAGTTAAGCTATTCAGAAGTGCTCTTTGTGTCTTATTTTGATTAGAATGCATTAATATTTATACCCTTATTTTCACTAATTTTTGCCTGTGTTAATGCAGTGTATACATCTGAATTTCTTTTGTAGTGTGTGAAAGAGCCATATAAATAAAACACATTACTAGTATTGTCAAATATATAGAATGTTGTAATCTGAATAACATCATTACATTCATTTGACAGACGTTTCATAACAGCTCTAATTTCTAAAGTCTTTGTGTAAGAGAAGTGTGAGAAGATAGATAGATCATCAGGAGTGAAGACGCTATCTGAAGCTGCTGGAGGAGGTTTTTGAAGCAAGAGAGGGATTCTGCTGCTCTTGTCGTTTGTTTTCAATCATTTTTGTCTGTGGTAATGCTGTGTATACGCATGAATTTCTTTTGTAGAGCATACCGGAGTGTGTGAAAGGGCCATATAAATAAAAAACCTGATTATTATTGCCAGTTATGTATAATGGTGTACTCTGAATAACATTAGTGAATCGGAGTTGACAAAAGTTCTAAATAATTTTGTACAGTTGTATAGCAAGCAAAAATACATATACAACCAAAAATAAGAGAAATAAAAATAGAAGTATCTCGTGGAAGTTAATATAGTAGAGGCTGCTATTCTGGACTGCTCCGTAACGGCTGTGTGGGTGAGGGAATCCCTTCACGTCATCGCCTAGGAGACCGAAAACAAAAACACTCCAGCGGCGAGCCATATATGGGCACCTACGTCAGCGGAACTCCAGTAAGGGGCGGGGACAGAACTCCCTACTTTACAATGCGGACTCAGATGGCTTCATTCAGAAGAGAGAAGAGAGGAGAGGCTCCACGACCAGCTTCGGTTCTGTGAACACACACACTCACTTACACACACACACGCGGCAAACGGGCCGAGGGGGGATCACTTGTCTCATCCCGTGGATTAATAAATGCACATCTTCGCGGTGAGGGATTTTATCGCGATCGCACTGGACGTGCATTCCTTGGATTGGGAGTTTGGTCAAAGTGCTCTCCTCCGGAGCAGAACTGGATTGCCATCTTAATGCAACTTTTTTGGAAAGAGACTAAGGGCATCTTGACGGAGTCTTCAAGTAAATCGTGTTACGGTAGGTCCCGGTCCAGTTACTACTGTTGTTACGGACTCAGGCACGAGTGCAAGCGTGTGCACGTGTAGTCAGAAACTACAACAAAAAAAACATATTTCGGCCTTTTAGCAGAAAGTGCAACTACAACAGAACCCCCCCTCTCTCCCTGGCTGACAGGTGACGTCCCGTTCTTACCGGGGGCAACAGGGTTCTCGGCTCCTCTCGGCTCGGCCGGGGAGATGTTCCAGGGGTTCCCCGGAGACCTCGACACCGGCTCCCGTGGAAGTTCTTCCCCTTCCGAATCGCAGTACCTTTCCTCCGTGGACTCCTTCGGGAGCCCGCCCACCACCAGTGCGCCACAAGTAAGTCCCTCTTTTTCTTTCACTTTTTGCAGCCTGTTGCTGTTCAGTCTTGCCATTTTCTCGCTTCTCCACCTGTCAGCCTGGGTCACTAAACCAGAAGCCACTGCTGAACTGGTGTAAAAGGAGTGATACTGACAAATAGCTTGATCATCAGTTCATTACAGAGCATTACAATTCACGTTGTAGCTATTTGCGCTAGGAAAGAATCGAAACGAAACAGTTCAATAACAAAAAAGACACTGGATCTTAAATACGGTGTTATTTTACTAGTTATGTTATTTTGACTGTAGTAAAATGAGTGATATTGACAAATATGTGTACTGTCAGATCATTTTGCACTAGGATCAATTCAAGTTGCAATCAATTCAGCAACAACAAATAAGGCACTTGAGCTTAAATAGGATGTTATGATGTTTATTTTTACTAGCTGGATTATCAGATCATTACAGAGCATTACAGTTCTCTTTTTGCTGTTTGCACCAGGATCGAATGTAAACGAAACGGTTCAATAAGAAAACATGAGGCACTGGAGCTGAAACGTGATGTTGTGATGTTATTTTTAAGCTGTGTAGTTTGTAGATTGTGTAAATTTACCTCCTCGAGAGTGTAGTAGCAGCTATTCAGGCTTCTGGCAACGTGTAGAGCACTCCAACGTAGGCACGCAAGGCCCCGCCCCCCGCGCTGTGACGTAAATGCGTTCTATTTTGGAGTGTTACGTCGCGTTGCTAAGGGGAACACCGGGGGTGTGACGGGAGAGCAGGGAGGGAGGGGGGAGGGATTCCTGAACGCTGATTGGCCATAACAGCGCCTTCGAAGCCACTGCTCATGAATATTCATCACAAATCCAATTCGTCTCTGTTTTCTAAATAAAGAAGACAGACGAGCTCCCTGCGCGTCTGTTTTTTTCACTGTGGTGTCTGCTCCTGCCCCTCCGTGGATTAAAAAAATATCCTCAGTGAGCAAGTTTAAGACATTTTAGTCAGTAAAACAAATATAGTATTTATAGTAATATTACTAGTATAGTAATATTGAGGGGCCTCAATATTTGGGATTAGGATTTTCAGATTTGGTATTTTAGGACTGGGGTGTTCAGTCTGAAATTCTGCCTCAGTTTTGCTGTTCCTTTACATTGCAGTTACAGCCTACAAATGCAAAATTCATTGAACATAATCACTGAATGTTATTTCTTTACGGGACATGACTAAATATAATTAAATATTTGATGTTGGCTATACATCTGAACCAGAATCAGATGAATGTTTGTTTTTTTGACTAATATGGCAATATAAGTCTTGATGAGCAGGAATAATAATGTTAAAACAAGTTTGTAGGACACTTTCTTTTAACACAAATGCATTTCAGAGCCTCTGACTGGAGTGTGTGTGCATGTGTGACCCACAGGAGTGTGTATCTGCCGCTGGCGGAGTAGGGGCGGGTGGCGGGTCAGCCAGCAGTGGAGCAGGGGTGGAGATGCCCGGCTCCTTTGTTCCCACGGTGACGGCCATCACCACAAGCCAGGATTTACAGTGGATGGTGCAGCCCACCCTCATCTCCTCTGTGGCACCTGGGCAAAGTGGCACAGGCACGACCACCATGACCCAGCCGGTGGGCCTGGACCCCTATGACCTCCCGGGGCCCAGCTTCTCCTCTGGCTCAGGCTTCACGCCCCCCAGCTCAGACACACCGGGCCCCGTCCGCCAGTCTCGAAGCCGCCGCCGCACACGGGAAGAAGCGGTAAGAGAAGGATCAAGTCAGACCAGACAATTTGTGCACATGAATTCTGACCTTCTTGAATGTTTGCTTCACCCAAAAGTGCGGGCCTGTTATCCCCCAGAAAAAAAGAAAGTTAATGATATATTTGCATGGCCTCTAATCCCTTTTTCCCAGCTGACTCCAGAGGAGGAGGAGAAGAGGCGTGTCAGGAGAGAGAGAAACAAACTGGCCGCAGCCAAGTGTCGCAATCGGCGGCGTGAGCTTACAGACAGACTGCAATCGGTGAGCCCACTTCCAAACAGTCTCACGTTTTACTTTCTTATTACTTAACAGCATATTCAAGTGTAAATACATGGGACACATATCGCATTCATAACATGGTAAGTTTTATGACAACTGTAGTACTTGACATTTGAATACTTGTGATATATGTGAATAATGTAAGGATACTGATATTATACTTAGTTATTGTAATAATATTGTTATACCTAGTTATTGCAATAAAAGTGAGCAGTGAATTCAGTGCATTGAAAAGCACAGCGTGAGCAGAGCAACCGTGCTCCAGACTAAACACCCAGCTGGTGAACGCCGGAGTGCCCATTTATGATCAAATCAAAAGTCAAGTGTTTTTGCACACTACAGGTTTTTACCACTTATCCCTTTTATTTCAAAACTGCAGAGTTTTATTCTTGTTAAACCGGAACGTTGTTAATACAACTCCAAATGAAAATGTGTGAAATAAACCCAGTTTCCTTTCTAAGATGAGATGATCTGTAACAATGCAGGTCTGACTCCTATTAACTGGTTGTTGGTGATGCAGAGTCAAATTCTAGACTGTCTTTTAACTTTACATGCATTAATTAACTGTTTAAACAGTAAACAGTAAACAGTCACCAGCAAAACATCTAACCGTATCTAACAATCTACTGAGATGGTGAACATGCGTTTGTATTTGTTCTGACAGAATATTCAGGGTATTTTTAGTAAATATAACGTGTACAACTCTCAGTATGTGAAGAGACGGCTGACCAGTAGTTTTTAAAAGACTTTCTCTGGTTTTATTACTAATAAAAACGGTTCTGTCTTGACCCTTACGCATGCATATGCGACCAGTGCCTTCTCGCGTGTTGCTCAGTGCCTTTCTCTCCTGCTTTCACTCTCCTGCCCCTCTTCCAGGAGACAGACATGTTGGAGGAGGAGAAGGCCGAGCTGGAGGCCGAGATTTCGGAGCTGCAGAAGGAAAAGGAGCGACTTGAGTTTGTGCTCATCGCCCACCAGCCCGGCTGCAAGATCCCATACCAAGAGGAGGCGCCGGCGCAGCTGCAGCAGCAGACGCCCCCGCCGCCTGCGCCCGTCTCTGTGGTGGGCTTGACTGTGAAGGAGGACACTTTCTACCTGCCTCCCGCTTACTCGTCCCACCACCACCACCTGTCGGGCTCATCGCAGCCGCCCCCGGCGCCGCAGCAGCAGCAGCCGCCGCCACAGCAGCAGCCGCAGGGGATGATGCAGGAGGTAGCCTTTTCTAGTTCTTTCTATGGGCAGAGCCAGCCGGCGCCGGGCGGCCCGTGCCTCATTGCTGACGGTGGCGGTAACCCTGACGCCGGCAGCTACAACCCCTCATACACATCTTCATTTGTGTTCACCTACCCAGAGGGAGCCTGCGGGGTCACCGCTAACCAGCGAACCAGCAGCAGCGAGCAGTCCTCTGACTCCCTGAACTCGCCCTCACTTCTCGCACTCTGAGAGCCCTGCCTTTCCTACCTTTTCCTCCCCTTCCACACACACACTGACACACATCAGCACCTCCGTTCAACAGGACACATTTGCACAACACTCTCTCCGTCGATCGCAGGACAGCACGCAGTTTCACAGACGCGTCGAGTGAGATCCGCTTCTGTCCATAGAGTATCCTCATTATTTTACGTTAAGCCTCAAACATCTTAGTGCCGTAATTTATTCAAAGCCTTCAGGCGTTTTTCCGTGAATGGAACTGTTTTTTTTTTTTTGTTTGTTTGTTTGTTTTTTTTTTTGGGTGGGGGTTTTTTTGTTGTTTTATTTTTCCATGCTATTTCAGTTAAAGAATTGGAATAATACCGAATACCTCGACTGGTCAAACGTTCTCTCGGTTTTGTCACTCTCGCAAAGCAATTCTGCATTCAAGTGCTTCAGTAGCTTAAATCGAGCCTGAATGAGTTCATCAGAGTATTAATTTGCAGTGAATTCGGGCATAGTATTGAAATGAGTCACCACCAGAGCCTGTGAAACACACACACACACACACACACACACACACACACAAAACACCTAATAACGCAAGCACTTAGTTATACTTATCCCTTCCCACTGCTCTCTCTCTCTCTCTCTCTCTCTCTCTCTCTCTCTCTCTCTCTCTCTCTCTCTCTCTCTCTCTCTCTCTC
>JBBPCX010000018.1:19757918-19768512 GCA_037974365.1 Hydrocynus forskahlii | reverse complement strand
TTCTGAGAGTAAACACCGGTTCTAGACTGTTTTACACCGGTTATATTTACTGAAATCAGAGTTTACTGATACACTCTTACAGCTCACAGTACAGCCTACTGTGTCCTAAACGGCATCCACAAGTCTGCAACACCTTAATGAAGAGCTGGGTGTAGTTTGAATTAAGTTTTGGAGAAACAGTTAAGAAAATGAGTGGGTGACAATTTTGAGTGACTATTGACTTCTAGTGTTAACAACATTGGCTTTGTAGCTCTATTTCTCAACTAAAGAAGCAAAACTGGGACAAAGCCGGCTCAACTACATCCAAAGAATTCATTGCATCTCTTTTTCAGGGGTGTTGCAAAGGAGCATCCGCGGCTGGAATGAGCCGGGGTGTGTTTTCCTGGATCTGACAGAGACGGGGATTAGGGGACTTTGCCAAATCTTCTCTGCAGCTTCTGAGCGGCAGACAGCAAGCTCTGCTATTAAAAGGCTGCTCAGCTATACGAGTGCACGTTGCTGCCAATGGATGCAAAGCCAGAAGCCACGAGTGAGCATGAGGCCATTTCCATAATGCTAATCCGTGGCCATTCGCTTCCATTCATTGTTAGCAACGTTAGCATCAGTGACTGGACCATTCCTTTAAGTGAAAAAACCAAGCATCTACTGCTCTACATTCACATTCCCTTCCCCCAACACACACACACACGCGCGCACACGCGCACACACAAACACACACACACACTCACTACGACACATACACACCACACACGCTGCTGCTTTCTCCACTCTGACCAACACACCAACAACTGCAAGTAGCACAAAGGACCAAAAATAGCCCTGCAAGCGGAACAGCTCTCCTTGAGGAAGGAGGAGGCCGCGGGATGAAAGCAGGATGACAGTGAAAAGGAGGAGAAGGGACCCCATAAGCCCACCCCTCTCCCTCATCCTTCTGACATTCTAAAACATCCATCAGCTGCCACTTTCTCTGCGCTCGGCGGCCGAGTCTCACGCATGTTTATTCACGCCGTCCCCACCACAAACGCCTCCTCTCGGATCATCTGAAGTACGCTGAGTATTTTTAATGCTGCTATTTCTGGCCCTTTTCAAGGAGCCTGCATACCTTCATCATGCAGGTACTTTAGAAAAAGATTTTTGTGAACTCACCACAAACAGCACACAGATTTAAGCCCCTTGTTCCATTCTTAATCCTAAGATTTATTATTGTGTAAATACTATGAATTATGCTCTCACTACTATGTTAGTTGTTCTGTTATTAAGGTGAGGGACTGAATGGACGGCTCTATCTGGGATTTTGTAAAATACAGTACCGGTTACACTCTGTATTTATCTTCACGGTAGCTGTTGTTGGTTGTACTGAACGTCGTCTCGTCTTGTCTCGTCGCATCTAGTTGTATTGTTGCTATATCCTATCCTGCTCTTGTGTTGTACCATGGTCCTGGAGGAAGGTTGTTTCGTTTTATATATATATTTATATATTTACAGAAAACATAGTTTTCAGGTTTCCCACTATTTTACCATCATCGACATATAAATCAACATCACATATATGACTCAGAAGACTTGTGTAATATGCACTGGTGGGTTTGGCTGGTAAATAAAATATATCTGTTCTGTACAGACTGCCACACCTAGTTCCATTCACTAACCTTGTAAATACTAGTCAGTACTTAGTCAATACTTTTCTGTAAAATTAACCATTATACACCAAACCCACTTTGAACAAGTGTTTACGTCAGTGGTCACCAGCCCTACTGATCTACTGAGATCCTGCCGTGTTTCGCCTCAACCTGCCGCCCACATGCTGCCCCTCACCTTACGTACCGCTCCAGCCAATCAGGCTTTTCTGAAGAAGTTCATCTGCAAGAGCAGACTGTGGCTGGAACCAGACTTCTCAGACAGGTGGATCTTCAGGACTGGGGCTGGTGACCACTGGTTTAAATATTGATGGCTAAATTATGCTCAATTTTTAAAATACTGGTGGAATTCCCCAATGGAACCTGTAGGCTGTGGGCAAAAGCTTACATTTACTTTGAAAAACTGGCATTTTATTCTCAAAAATGTCCATATTTCAGAAAGAACACTGGGCCTTGACGAAATAAGTTGTGCCGCATTACCTGGCAACTTGCATGAGTCCCATGTGAATTAACCAACACGCCTGTGATCATGGCAGCGCAGGCGAGATACAACACAGTGCCGCGAATCGAGGCTGTTTCGTTTGGTTACTGTATGTTTAAAACACGTCTCTATACAGCGCACAGCGAGCCCAATGGTGGCCTGGCAGTTAGGGATCTGACCCCGCAATCAGAGGGCTGTGGGCTTGAATCCCAGGACTGCTAGTGGCACCACTGAGGTTCCCTTTAGTAAGGTACCGTCCACACACACTGCTCCCCAGGCGCTGTGTCCCTGCCTACCCCCTGCTTCACTTGGTGAATGGGTTAAATGGGTTAAATTAGTTAAATGGTTAAACTGGTTAAATTTAGAGGAAGAATTTCACACTGTTCACACTGTGTGCTGAGGTGTGTTCAAGTATGCCAAATGGACACTTAACATTTTTACACTTTACCCCTCGTTAATGAACTGATCAGTCCCTTTTGACCCACCAGAAACAGTCATTCAGGAATTTCTGGGGCTTCTTACAAGTTCTCTGCAACACTGGCTGCAGTATGCAAATGAGCCTCTAACCAATCACAGTGTTCCTGACAGGGCGACCAATCACAGCTCCAGGTGAGTTACTGGGTGTTCTGATGAATCGAGGTCTTCATGTAGTCCAGCAAAAGTCTCATTTTTATCCAAACTGATGCAGCCAGCATAAGGATATATCCTTAAATGTAGTGGTTCTGTGACAAATTACAATTATAAACTACACACCGTTTCTGTAGCTTTCTATATAATTGGATTGTATGGATGAGAGGAGTAAAGGTCCCATTTGAAACTATTTACTGACTTTAAACCTTTTTAACAGAAGAGTGACATGGGCTCTTTAATATCTTGAAAGGAATCGCTATCGCAATATGCAGCAGTAAAATCACGATACTCATATTTGGTCCATATCGTGCATCTCTATTAATAGCCAGCCGTGATGCACTGAAGCAAAAGTCTAGGCCAAAACCGCAATTCAAGTCACATACAGTCGAAAACCAACTGAACCGCAAAACAGGCAGACTGTAAATGAGCAGTTTACACTATGAATATCGTTAGTTTTATAAATAAAAGACAGTATGTGCCACAAAATCAAACATCCCCAACAACAAAGAATGGCTCGTTATACACAGTATTATTTTCAATATATTATTTATATTACTTTACTTTTAGGTTATTCTTTGCACTCATGTTTGTCCTGTGTTGTTTTACACACCCAGCCTGAATGATGATTACAGATCACTTGTCTGATGTTCCTCACAGAACCCTTAAGATGGTTCCACATGACCGACTGTTTCACTGCAGCCCCCTGAACTGTTTGAATGTTTGTGTTTCCACCGTCGCAGGAGGAAAAGAATCGAGATTTTTAATCACTAGTTCATATTTTCATCACCATTTATAGCGAAAATAAGTTCCAAGGTCTTAGACTCTGATCCTTAATTGTAGGCCTGTCTTTTTTACCACTTTCAACATAACATTTAAGTGCATCCCTACTGGACAACAAACCAAATCGAGTCTAATAAAGTAAAATATACTGCATCTAGAGAGATAACAGGTACATAACTGTGCAAAAGTTTTAGGCACCTGCAAAAACAATATTTAAAAACTGTTTAGATGATCAGAGAGGTTTTTAACATTAACTTTACTAAACATACTAAATGCAACTAAAAAGAATAAATACTAACACCATTCTACAGTAAACAGCGATATTCTGCTCAGTATATCAGTGAGTTCTTGTGGAAGTCCAGTATTACTGTAGTTTTATCAGAAATCTGGTTTGATTCGATCAATCCTTCATTAAATTAAATCATGAGCTGCTGATGGAGTTTCACAATCCAAACAACAGCTGGAGGAACCGAGGAGGAATCTGGAACTGAACCTGTGTTCTCCTCACCAGCTCACACAGTATCAACTACTTTTACACACAGAACTAATCCTGATACTTTTACTGATTTCTGGTTTGTTTATATTTATTCTAATGTTAATTTTACTGACAGACACTTCATCACACACTGAGCAAGATGACTTAAGGGCCTAATAGCTTTGCACTGAACTGAATGTAAAACATGAGGAAACAGACGAAGGACAAACGCATAAAGGAACGTAAAGGGTAGATCTTGGCCACAAGCAATCCTGAGTCTCATAAACTTATAATCGATTACCTTTTAAATCAAGGAAAAAGTAGTTAAATGGCAATTCAGAGCAATGAATAATGAAACATCAGCACAACTTCTGCATCTGCTTCATCGGGTATGGAGGTGTACTCACTGTTACTGGACTTCAGGTCTCGGTGGATGACTGGGACGAAGGTCTGGTTGTGCAGGTAGTCCATTCCGGTCGCGATCTGCACGGCCCAGTTGACCAGAACCCGAGGAGGCACCTTCTTCCCCGCCAGTGCCCGGTTCAGCGCCCCCCCGCGGGCGTACTCCATCACCAGGCACAGGTTGGGCTCCTTCAGGCAGACGCCGCGCAGGGCGATGATATTGGGGTGCCGGAGCATCCAGAACAGCCGCGCCTCCTGTCTCACGCTCTCCGCCGTGGCGCTGATGTCTTCGTCCGGATCCTGCCGGGCCGCTTTCACCGCCACCTCTTCGTCCCTCCACACACCTTTATACACCTTCCCGAATCCACCGGCACCGATTACCTCCTCCAGACAAAGCTCCGAAAAGTCTATCTCCAGCGGGCTCTCACTGCCCACCAGCAGGCCTCCAGGGGGCAGCGTGGTGTCCCGCCGTGTCACATAGTTGCTGGGGAAGATGCCCACCTTGTCCTGAATCTTCCCTGTCCACCAGCCCTCATCTCCGGACACCTTGGAACAGGGGAGCGCAAGACGTTTGGTTATAATTTTTTTACTATAAGTCTAATATGGAAATCAGAAGTCAATAATTACCAATAACTGTGAAAAATGAATTAATTTAATCTGTCTAACACTGAAATCAGAAGTCAAAAGTGGATAATTACCAATAGCCACTACATTCAGTACAATCCTTTCCCATTCTGGGTTATCAAACCACTATTTGTGTTACTAGTAAACTACTTAGCAGCAAGTATTTATATCCCAGTATATTTTGATTTGACTTGTATTTTTGACTTTATAGTTATACTGTTCTCTCTGTGTGACTGTGCAATCATAATATAAGCAACTTCCTCTGGGATCAATAACGTTTTCTGCTTCTGATCTGTAGAGTTATCAGTCCTAACAATATATTAGGAAGAATTTGGCAATAACTGAAATAACTTAAAATCATTCCTGTCAGTCTAATATGGAAATCAGAAATCAATAATTACCAATAACTGGGGAAAAATAATTAATGGTATCAGTCTAATATTGAAAGTCAATAATTACCATTAGTCAATCCATTCATATACTTTTTTTTTTTACAAGTAACACTATTTGTGTTACTAGTAAATTACTTAGCACTAAGTTATTTATCTATAGTGTGTTGTGTATTTAGCACAGTGTATTTTGTAAAGAGTATTTCTGAAGACTTTTTATCTGACTTTTATTTTTGACTTTATATTGTTCTCTCTGTGTGTCTGTGCAGGCGTAGCATAAGCAATTTCCTACGGGATCAATAAAGTTTTTATTCTGATTTGTAATGTTGTCAGCCCTAACAATCAGAATCAGAACCAGAAAACTTTATTGATCCCGGAGGACATTGCTGCAGTTACAACTGCAAACACAGAGACGAGAACAATATAAAATATAAAGTTGAAATAAATGCAGAAAAACTCTGCAGACAATATTTAATATGAAATACATTTTGGTATACACATAAAAACATAAATGATGGGTATAAATACTAAAAATTTATAATTTACAGTTAAGTTCATTACTGGTTGGGAGTCTAATTGCTGTAATAGAGATCAGTAGCAGATCAGTAAAACTGATATAAGTAGTGATGTTTCACATCGTAAGACTGTTGCACATAATAATTAGATACTGCATATAATAACAAGATGTTGCACATAATAATTAGATACTGCATATAATAAGATATTGCACATAATAATAAGATACTGCACATGATAATAAGATACTGCACATGATAATAAGATATTGCACATAATGAATTGATTGAGCACCCAATAAGAAAACTTCCAAGAGGAAGACTGCACGATACTGCATAGACTATTGCACGTAATAATGAGATAATAATGCACTAATGATGCTGATTTAAACCCCAAATTGTAAGGCCCAGTTTTAGGCCCACCCTGGTGCCACACTACCTTAGAGTCCTTGGACAGCACCTCCAGCAGGTCCCCGCGCCGCAGGGTCAGCTCCTCGTCGGCCGCCGCCTCGTAGTCGAACACAGCCGTCCAGTAGGGGTTGGAGTCTCCGTGGTGATGCGGCTGGACGTGAGAGTCTGGTGAGCTGACTGTGGAGGAGAGCGTGGAGGAGTTCCAGCTGCTGCCGTTCTCCTGACTGGTGTTGGGTAGAAGGATGGAGGGGGGCGGTGGAGCACAGGAGCCCCCGCAGCTGGTGCAGGGCAGCGGGGCGGCATTTCCACCGCCTCCGCCACCCAAGCCTCTCAGTCTGGAATACGGGTCCATCTCTGAGGCCGCGGCTCAGCGGTGCGGTCTCAACAGCCGGGGGAGGCCCGCGGTCAACTCAGGCACAATATCCATGCAGGACGCATCCACCAAATTCAAGAGTTCTTACCAGAGAGTGGAAAAACCAGCGCTCACATCGGAGTCAGTTCAGATCAGCGCCACACTGATCAGCGTCTATAAAGGCACTTTTGGACAGATGGCTCAAGAGAATGTACATGCTCAGGACTATAAAAGTCAGTGAGAAGCCCAAAAGAACTTCATATGGCTTTAATGGCTTGTATTACCGTAAATGGCCAATAAGATTTGGTGATTAAGCAGTTCAGGTGCTTTAACGAGCACCAAGGCTTGCATGAGAAATCTGGAATCAGACAGACATCACAGGGCCTGACTCAGGACTTCTGCCCCTCTTTTATTCCACTATATCCTATTGCATCCGTCTTTACTGCTTTCCTTAAGTCGTGCACCATCATCTCCCCTCAAATTAGAATTTAACGTGCAATAAAACAGAACAGGCCGTTTAAAATCATTGATGAAGATCATATCACAGCAGTGGCTTCAGTCCATCTGTACACAAGTGCAGACCAAGCCACCCAAATATATGGTGTCCTTTCTTCTTCGCAGCTATGATGACATGGAATGGAATCAAGTGGTGGTCCAAACAATCACTTTTCATTATTAAAGTCCACCTTCAACCTTTAGTAGCTTCCAGGTTTGAATCCTCGCAGGTCTAGGCCAGCATGAAGGAAACTGTACGTCCATTATTGGATGCCAGGAGCTGCAAATGACCATCGGGATTTTAGGATTTAGGAACACGGCCAGCATTTGATTACTCCGAGCCTGTTCAACCACAAAGAGCAACAAATTCAGCCATGTACACAAACTACAGGCCCCTATCGAGGTCATCAAAACAGGACTGCCCACTGTCACAGTACCCTACCTTATTCACCTTGGTCATATAGGTATACATATAAATATATTTATACATATACATATATATATACATTGCATGGCCCCAAGAATCCTGGATCAGTCTTGCTTCAGCAACCCGATGCCTGGATTCTCAGTGCCTGAGTAGCTGCCCTGCAGTCCTGGGCTATTTGAAGCCCAACAACAAGCCTATGCTGGAAACCAGGCTTTATGATGGTATTATGGAAAGATGGGGTTAACAGAAAATGGAAATCCTGATAGGATGCTGCTGAGGGAGCCTGCTGGGGATGCATCCACCATCTTCATCATCATCATCATCCACATCACCACCACCATAATAATAATAAAATAATAATAATGATAATAATAATAGTAGTAGTAGTAAAAATAACAATAATCAACCTTCTCTGTTTATAATCCACAGATGAGAAGCAGTAGATCCACGAGGCTTAAAATATCCATCAGTCTATTTACAGTGAGATATTTCTGCATCTCTCTCTCCATCACAGCTGCTTATGGGCGTTCAGGCTGCGTCGCAACATTTCAATCCAAAACGCGCCGATTTCCCTCACAAGTCCATTTAAATCGAGCCGTTTTCTCGTCTTCTCCTCTTTCGGATCCCTCTCTCTGCCTCCACCCGTGTGTTCCTCCTGCAGCGAGCCGACTGTCAGTCCTGGGGCTGAGTCTATATCCAAATACACCGGCCGCGCAGGAGAGGGGGTGGGTGGTCTCGCTGCATCATGGGTAATGTAGTTTACTGGCGACACGGCTAGTTTTATTATTGACTTGAAATCAGGTAATACCTTAAGACCTGGCAGCGTCACTACGACCATGTGAGTTTCGGGCACAGATTAAAGACAGATTAATTTCAATAAATATTTAAAATTACAAATAATTTGTTTACTTGCTTCTTGCAACGTGCGGTTGCTCTTGAGGCATGATGTAATGATGTTAGGCTAACCTTAAATGTTTAATTATATGAATTAAAATTAATTTATTTTATTTATAGATTTATAGATAAATTTAATTTATTTATAGAATGTGTTTGTATACATATATATATATATATATATATATATATATATATATATATACATATACATACATACATATACATATAGAGACTTCTGGGAGTATTGTCTGTTTAATTGTTTTGAGTGTTCCCTTTTTGTGTTGATTGACTTGTCTTTTTTTGCTCCTTTTACTATTTTTATGATTTAATTTTCATATTTGAGTCTTAATGCTGTTTTTTTTATTGCTTATTTTACTGCAATAAAAAAACAGTATTAAGACTCAAATATGAAAATTAAATAATAAAAATAGTAAAAGGAGCACAAAAAGACAAGTAAATTTTTTTAAATCCAGAAGGAATACAGCTTTGTGAGACTATCAGAGAGGCGGACTCTTCCACGTTCCCATCATGCCCAGTGCTGGGTATTCCGCTGCCCATCTCATCATACTTGCAGAGGGATTTAGTAGGAAGATGAGCACAGCAGAGCAAACAAATGGTGTTTGCTGACGGAAAAGAGCCAACTAAGGCCTGCAGTGTTCCACAGCGAGGCGGCCCTGTCCTCATCTGCTTTAATCCAGAGCCAATTCAGCCTGCACTAAATTTTCCTTACAGCACAGTGGCTCTGCAGTGTGGGAGGGGTCAAGAGTTCAGCTCATAAGTAAGGTTTTGCAAATGCATGCTCTATATAGAAACTTCCAGTTCGCCTAAACCAGATGAACCTCATATTCATGTAGAGCGACGCAGCAGTCGCTACTGTAGTTTCCAGACTGTGTTCTGAGCCCGTCTGAATTCATTCGAAATGTGTACATGGGTAATACATAATTAGTCAAAATATGACTAAACTAAAAGCGTAAGATTATATAAGAATCAGAACAATAATTAATCTTAGAGACGATGCATCCTTTTTCATGTTGAGTTGATCATTTATAACCAGATTTAAATCTGGAAAATTCCATGCAGTGTAGTTTATTTTTGTCCAAAGGTATTCAAATATCTCTGATGATGAGACAGTTCAGCTAATTTAGATGCACCATTGCATTCCATTCAGCGCAGCTATGCATAATGTCCATTACCAAGAGAACTGGACTCTGGAGCAACACATTTTTGAAAATATTCTGCGTAATTCAGTGCCCCAGTGTTTCATTAGAGTTGGTTTGATATGAAATGGTTATTTGTAAAGGAAGTCCAATTTCTGTACAGTGGAGGTAAAAGGAACCAGACGTCTCCAACACAAATATAGCCACTTTATTTACCATCCAAACTCACCAGCACAGCCTCTATGTGTCTTCAGAGGGTTCATATGGAATGCTGCTGATGGTAAAATGGAGGTAAATCTAAGCCTGCATGGTACTCAGCCTCCCAGCAGTAGGGCTGCGGAGGTGACGTTTTTTGAGTTAGAATACTTAAAAATATGTAAAGTGTGAAGAAAATCATTCAGAGTGTGTTTGGTGTGAAACGTTTTGTTATAGAGAAACCAACCAACTCAAAATTGTTTGCGGTGGTGGTGAATGGAACCAGACGTCTAAAGAACCACACATTGTTCACGAGGTATGGAAGTATTGTCCTCAAAGACAGTTTTTCAGATTTACCAAATTTTACCATCATCAGCATTCCATATAAACACTCAGAAAACATGTAGGTCCACTGGTGGGTTTGGATGGTCAATAAAATGACTATATTTGTGTTTGTATATTTGACGTCTGGTTCCATTCACTGCCACTGTACAGAAATCTTTGTTTATCTACGATGAACCATTTTGTATCAAACTTGAGCGCTAAATTACGCAGAATGTTAAAAGATACTCTTGATTATTTAAATGTTGCACATGACGCTGTCTACAAGCCTACAAATATATACAGCTCCGGAAAAAAATAAGAGACCACTGCAATTTATCTTTAAATCAGCATCTCTATGAGTATGACAACCATTCCATGCCAGTGTCTGTTAAATTCCTACACA
>JBBPCX010000018.1:19733182-19746194 GCA_037974365.1 Hydrocynus forskahlii | reverse complement strand
CAATAATGACCTTTGAGGAACTTCTAGTAGTGTTTCACCATCCAACTGGTCTCATTGTGAGAGGAGAGTGTCGATTATAGCAGTGTTTTTATACTTTTCCTCATTAAATAAGAGCTGATTCAGGTTTCACACTCATGGAGATCCTGATTTAAAGATAAAGCAGCAGGCATTGACGAAAACAGTAAACAACAGTAAAAGTAAAAAACAGGAACAATGAACCAGACAAATTGCACATTACTATATTAATAATAATTATTTCCAAATTAAAATCCTAACAGTAACCGTGACCTCTGTTTTTCTGGCTTATAAGGTTTTATCATGTCTGATTTGATTTAACCAGTTGATTTTAGTTTTGTTTGTGTATTTATTACCGTTGTGTGTGTGTGTGTGTGTGTGTGTGTGTGTGTGTGTGTGTGTGTGTTAGTGATGAGCTTCCCGGTGACCTGTCCGGTCGGTTGTATCATCTGGAGGTGATGCTGAAGCAGCTCAATAATGACCTGGAGAAGGTGAGTACCGTCAATGTTCCTTACATTAATCACTTTTAGACCAGAAACATGCCCAACACAAGAACACAGTCTAGTTTTATACACTGAAATTGTGAGACTGTTGTGTTAAAAACCCAGGATTGAATGAGGCAGTGAAGTAGTAATTAAATGCTAATTAATAACAGCATTTCCCAAGAAAAATATCGTTCATTCAGCCGGTACAGTGTAAAAGTCTTAGACACCTTAAAAAATTATACTTTAAAGCTGTTTACTACTGGGCAGTGGTGTTAAGTGAGTGTTAAAACATGAATATTACAAAAAATACAAATAACACTAATACAGTAGATAGGGTTATGTGTGGCAAAATTTGTTCTCTTAATGATTTCCAGACCTCTTTCCTCATGAAGTCCAGTTGACCTGGTTTGGCTTTTTTTTTTTTACCTCGTTAGATTAAATTAGGTGTGTTCCTTAAAGAATTTTATAAATCCACACAGTGACTGGAGGAACAGAGCAGAAATCTAGAACCGAATGTGGGTTCTTTAAACCAGTTCACAGAATATCTACTTTTTAGAAACAAGAAATCTTAATACTTTTTTTTTACTGCTTTACTGCTATGTTCTATTGTGTTTTTGCTTGTATAATATTTGTATTTGGACTACTTGAGGACAGAGAACCTGGTGTCATTCAGAGGAACAAGAGTTAGTAGGTTAGTCTGCTAGTTAGTAGGTTAGTCTGCTAGTTAGTTCATTAGTAATGTACATAGTTGTGTATTTATATATACAATATAGTTGGAGTTAGTTTATTTATGTATACTACACAGTTATACTACAAAATTAACCCTTCTGCCCTTCACACACCTGTTTCCATAGAAGTCAATGGCAAAATCATAATGTAATGTAAATGCAGTGTCAGAAGGCAGTAGGTATTTTCTGGTGATGCAGTTTAGAATGCACTGATGTATGAAGTTTGCTTTGTAAGTGCCTTTGTGTGGTGTGTATCCGGCCAAAGCCTTTCTGTATTCATTATATTCCCGTTTTTCTATCCTACACTCATCCTAACTCTTCATCCCACTTGATTCTCTCCATCTTTGCTCACCCCCTCATGCCCTCTACAGGAGAAGCAGGACAAGGTGGCTCTTCTGGCTGAGATGGCTCACCTGAGGGAGAATAACCAACGTCTGCAGGAGGAGTCGCACTCGGCCAGCGAGCAGCTCCGCAAGTTCAGCCAGCTGCTCTCCACCTCCTCCTCCTCCTCCTCAGACCGGAAGTGACCTCAGTCCCTCTGTCCCGCTCTCTCTCGTCCCCCAGATCGGAGGGAAAGCTCGTTAAGGAGGCGGTGATTGGGGGTGGGGCCTGTGGAGGACGCCCGTGTTTTAATCCTGTGCCTGTCCCTCTGCTACTGTGGTATATTTTTGTACCAGGCTGCTCAGAAATAAAATTAAAAAAAAAAACCCACACTGACCTTCATCTCACCACTTTCTGCTTCTGGACGAGACTGAGCAGTGAGAGCGTGAAGAATCCAGGAGGAGCGGAGAGACAAACTTTAACTGGAAGATGTTTTAAAAACATTTTTTTTACTCATCAAAAACGGTCCTGTATGGAAGAAGAGCAAATCCAAATCCCTCTCCGTGAACACATTCCCTTTGGAGCTTTTTCCCCCCTACACTGTTGCTTAAGCCTATTTTTGTAATGGACATGAGTCTTAAAAAAAAAAAGCTCAGAATGCCAAACTTGAGCCAGTGGAACTGAGAGACATTAGCATTCAGAGAGGCCTATTACTGTACATTCAGCTCTATAGCCAAAAAGAGTCAGAGATTGGATGGGGACTACATTTCCCAGCATGCAGCACTGTGGAGCGTGCCAAGGGAAAAACAAGGTACTGTAGTTTTGAAATGAGGTACAATTCTGTTGGATATATATAATCGGTATACGTACTGATTTACGTTTAAAAATATGACAATAATTGGTGAAGGTACATGGAACACTCAAATAGTTGTAATTTAATGTTTTTAAACATGTTGGAGAGTCGTCTGCTGGTCACAAACTCGCTCGGATGTTCAGATCTCAGTTAACGTACTGCAGATCCCTCTCAGTGCTGTGGTCGAACCTTGGTCAAGTCCTTCGTTAACATGGTTATGGACAGATTTCTGCACTCTTCACTCTCTCAGCACTTTGGACTGCTCTCGATTCCCAAGTCTCCATCCGCACCAGTGTACGCGTGTCGCTTCCACACAGATCCTAGTTCACTCAGACTCCCTCAGACTCCCTAAGCAAAACTATTGCACAAAGATAAATCCATCTATACCCGGAGCTGCGCCGCCACTACTGTCGTACAGGTTACTGTAAAAGACACGACCAATTATAGCAACTGCTCCTATGACTGTGATACTGATTGAGTTGTTTTTTGGGGTTTTTTTTTTTTCGGTGTGAATGTGCGTGTTGTGGTGGCGTGAACGTGCGTGCGGGCGCATGTGCCATTCTTGGTTGTTTTTTTTATTCCTACACAAGACATAATGTTCTCCCTCTCTGTATGCTTTGGCATAGCACTGTGTGTAAACTCCAGCCCTCTGGTTCAGTACTGGTTTCAACATGCTCTCGTTAAAACCCCGATGCCAACACTACCTTAATGCCTGGTGCCCCATTATATAATCGTGTGCAAAAGTTTGAACACCCCCTAGCTAAGGCTGGTTGGTTTTCTAACTGAAAAGAAGAACATATTTTATACAGAACACACTTAAATATGGCATTTTTCTGCACATTTTAGTGCCCATTTTCAATTTAGTTACGACACAGATCCGTTCCTACTACAGTGACGTGACCCGAATTTCGGTGTAAGTGGAAGCTCACGCGAGCCTCAGTCACTTAGTGATCTTAACACAGCTGCAAACTCATAATGTACATAAAAACACAAACAAGGAAAAAGAAAAAAGGAAAAGACAAATATAAGTCGTGTCTCAAATCGCAGACTTATGCGAGTGCACTGGAATGTAGTGCATGGTGCGCACTGAGCACTTCCTCCTGTAGTGCAGGCTGCCACAGGTGAGTGTCGTCCGAAATGGATCACGGACGTTTTGCACTTAGCAGAAGTGATGGACATCTGATCGTGATTCTCTAGCCCGCCAGCATACAACATAGAACATTTACAACATGTATAACCTATCTACGACCGCCTAACTGGCTAAAAACTGCTAAACATTTACGTGTGCAAACTCTGTGCAAAGTCGGCATAATCGCAAACTCAAACAAATGATCCATAATTGTTGGTGACAGGCAGCACACCGCTGTATACATCAGTAAAATCATTTTATTAACGTTACTTTACATTTATACAAAGCAGTTGCCTCCGCTTGGGCTTGCACCGGCATTTGACTGTTGGCCGCCATTATTCAACTCTGAAAATTTATCGAAAGTCCCTCCCTTTCCGCTACATAGTCAAAATGGCGTCTGGTTAGTGTGGATAGTGTCCATTGTTCCGCACTGGGTTTTTTGGCCGTTATTAGTGCAACATCTGGGTACTTTCAATGCTTTCAGAGTTTTAGCTTGGTCGTCAGTGTGAACGCACTGTGCGCTAAAACCAAGTGTTCGAAGTGTGCAAGTGCTCGATTTGAGACACAGCTATGCAGTACTGTACTGTGTATTCCAAACTAGTTCCCCCACGTAGTCCGCAAGTACAACACTAAGCTGAAACACTCACGTCTCAATTTTTTAGCGTTTTTATGAGAGTGAGCATGGTAATCTCGAAACATCGTAACCCAAGGACTCCCTGTATTTGAGTTTATTCATATGGGGAAGAAATAAAACATAAAAAATATAAAAATGCCATTACTTTTGCCTGGCCAATTTTTCATTATTCACCCTAATATGCAAAATTCACCAAAAAAATAATAATTGTACATCAGTATACAAAACATCAATTGTTTAGGTGCTGGCCCTAAATCAGAGCATGAGTATCGAACATCGAGATCATTTTGACATTGACATAAAAATGACTGTTTTACTTACTTCATTGTTCCATTTCTAATTAAGTTTTAACTTAAAAAAATAATACATGTAACTGTTGGATATAAAATGTCTTAATTTATACATTCCTGTCATACAGGCACTCTAATTTAATGTTAATGCAAATATGTACACAGTAATAAAGGGCATGATGGGTTTCATTCTAAATATGAATTAACAAATTATTCATGCTGTTTTCTTCAGACGACTCAAAATATGGCTATTTCACACCTTTTCCTTAACGTTGGCGAGGTCGTGTTAAAACCAGCGCTGGAACACGTGTGGCCGTTTTGTCGAATCTAGACACTGTATATCTGTATGCAAAAACAGACACAATGACTCTAGCGCCCCCTCGTGTTGGGATGGGTGCATTCCATACAGAATCTATTTTTCTATTTACCTCTTGGTTTAGGTTTATCAGGTGACATGATGTGACTGTTGGCAAAAAATTGCTGTCATGGGGAAACGAGAGCAGACAGGTCAGTCTACAGACTAAGATATCATTAAAAAAGGCTTTTTTTTAAGAGAATCCCCTGCACTACACTAAGACAACAGTCAGTGAGTCACAATATCTAGAGGCCACGGCATTTTTTTTAACATTAAAGCAGCAGGTACAGTTGCGGAAACCATATTAATGCACTTACTGGAGATGCACAGTTCATGTTGTCTTAATATTTTAGGATGATATTAATCCGGTAAAGACAGAAAGGAGCCTGATTAACTGTGCAGCAACAGACCTACAACTGTAGACCTACAAAGTGAACCTGTACGCTGGGTGTTTCCGATAAAGTGGCCAGTGGGTGTAGTTATATTGTAAGCGTGTTTGGTGTAATCGAAAGCTCATTGAGTCGTAAATGTTGGCCTTAACACCAGACAGACGGTGAACCGAGTGATCTGCGTCAACCCCGACTGTCCCTTTAATCTGGTCTAACTGGAAAACATCACCTCATGTCTCAGGACCCACAGTGGGCCCTCTCTCAACGGCCTGAGCTATTTATTCTATTTATTTATGTTCTTAAGGTGACTAAGCTAGTCTGAGATGAGACACACACCAAGCCAGCATGGTGGGACCCTTAGCATTTATATCTAATTAAAAATACTGACATGCAAATGTTTTCTTGTTTTTTGTTTTACTTTTTGTCTTTGTAGTTTTCCTTTTGCACAGGTCTGAGCTCCAGCTGGGTAATTCTCACGAACTCGACTCAAACCATGTCCAGAAACATCAGTATGAATTTATGAATGCTTTAAATTCAGTTCTAGTTATTGCTAAGGCCAGAAGTACCATAAAGGTCATTAATAAGCTATTATAACATGAAAAATAACCCAAAAATAAAACAAATTGCACTCATTCAGTTCTAGATTATCCAGCCCAGGTTAAATGAAGGCAAATAAAGGGATAGGGAGTATGTTGTAATGCTGACTGATGTATTTGTGATTTACTGCTTTTTAAAGTTGTTTAAGGTGTTTACGGCCTAATTAATGGCAGTAATAAACAGATAAGTAGGTAGAAGCTCTTTCTAAGGGTAGTGTTATTTTAAAGACATGCTAGATATTCGTAGGATAATGGTACGGCAAATTATTATTCATTTTTCAATCCTAATTCCCACCACCGAAATGTGTCCACATGTGCTGCACACTACTCGTTTTCCCCATTTTTCTTTTTTAATGAGAACAAATTCGTTTTTGTTGCTTTTAACTTTTGAATCCATTCACTTAAAAGGGCCCATATAATGGAAAACAAAATTTCTTACCTTTTTAACTGAGTTTACCAGTTAAAGTTCCAAACTAAGCTACAAAACCAGACTGTTTAATCTTCAGTTTTTTTGATGTCACAAAATATATCTGTCTATTCTGCCTCTCAGTTTAGCCCCGCCCATTCGATTGTTACAGCCTGGGCAGCTTTAGAATGAGGCACAGCCAATCAGAACAGAGATTGCTTGAGTGTTACTTACTGATATGTTCATCCAGGCATTTTTATTTTTACGTTTTAGTCACTTTTTTTTTTTAATCTGGTGTCTGGATTTGTCATGTTCGTGAGAATACCCCCCCCCAGTCTGTTCTAGATCATCTGCCCTAGATTAAATAAAGACAAATAAAGGTTCTTAAATGGTTCTAGGATTGGGCGTACTCTTAAAGATGCCAGAAAGGGCTCCATATGTGGTTTCATAGAAGAACCACTTTTGATTCTCTGTGGTAATGCTGTTGTAAATGTGATGTGTGAGTGTGAAGAACCTCTTAAAGGTTTGAAGGAACCTCACATAATGTGGAAGTTCCTTACCAAATTAAGGGTTCTTTCTGGAACCTTTTCATTATATAGAGGTACTTTAAACTTACTTAATGTGGCTCTTTAGGGGTTCTTGTATGGCCTTTTTTTATTTTAAAGAGGTTCTTCATACTCCGGCATCCCATGGATAGCTCTGGCTCTTCCAATGAAAGGTTCTTTAGGGAACCAGAAGTGGTTCTCCTGCGTCAGAAGCATGTCAGAAAGAAGGAATCTGAATATAAAGAGCCTTTTACTTATTCAGTGCCTCCCGGACGGTGTTCGTATGTTCTGTTCTGTCGTGTCCTGGTTCTGCTTCTTCCTCTCTTCTTCCTCACCGGTTCCTCCCCTCATCCACACACACACACACACACACACACACACACACTCGCGGCCTCGTTCATAGCTCCGCGTGCTTCTGTGGTAATATCTGCACCATCAGTTGTCTTAATGATTTTTGGTCTGTTAGTCTGTTAGAAGGGTGGAGGTGTCTTTAAGCGATTACATTTGATCTTATTTTTACCTTTTAAGCTAAATATGAGTGATATAACATGTGAATATCTGTGGTGCACATGAATAAATCATTAAACTATAGTCCGACTGTAAAACTTGCTGTTTTATGTGTAAAATTTTGATTATTTATTTTTCTTTCATCTTTTTTTTGGTGAAAAAGTAAGATTTAGTTGATTTTGTTTTTCTGTCATCATTACATCAGCTGTTTATTTCTGCTCTTTTGTACAAAGCTGGTTTTATTCATTTTTTAATGTTTTTTTTAAAGGTTATTGCTTTGTGCATGAAGCAGTGGTTCCAATCGTAAAATCTGACGACTGATTAATTTTTCAGTTTCTCATGAGAACCTTATATCGATGAGTGTACATTTAATAAGTGTAAATTATGTTTTCATTATTTTATAAAAAAATATATATATTAAAAATATTTCAGAATGTTACGTTGTGTGTGTGTGTGTGTGTGTGTAATGGGTGGCTCTTTTGTGCTTGAATCTGGGGACCATTACTGGCTTCCTGATCTTCAACCATTACCAGGAACCATTAAAGGAACTTCTTGTTTTATCCACAGAATGCAGCACCACATTTCGGTGTTTTATTGTTTTGTTGGGTCTTTTAAAATAATTGTCAGCGTTAAGTAAATAATGCGTGCCCAGCCCTAATATATATACAGTAAACCCCCGACAATCACGAGCGTTACGTTCCAAGAGCACCCGGGTATAGTGGAAAACCGAGTGGTTGTGGGAAAAAAAAAAATGCCTCAAAATGCCAATTTTTATTGTGTAAACCCTAAATATGCCCCCAAATTTGCTCCCAAAACACTTGAATTTCATTTTAAACTTATTATCCTTATTATCATTTTCCTGCATTTCTTGGATAAGCCAGTCATGTTGTTCTTCTGTTCTCATCTGACAGTAATCAGTAGTTGCATCTGATGTCTGTATGTCTGTTCTGGAGTAAAGACAAAATTGTGGATTGACATAAAACTTAGACTGAAACCAGCCAGCCCATGAGCCGCAAGGTTATCTGCAACAGAGAAAACTCTGAGTCACCCAAAGTTTCAATATAGACACCTTCCTGTTCTAGTATCTTTATATCACTTAAGAGGGGTGCATTTCCGAAATTTGACATCATAAGAATTGCACAACGAGGCACATTCTTGGCTGCTGACCAGTAGGCCTAAACTTTTTCATTTTCAAGGTCATCCACTACAAAATCAGGGAAACTTGACACCTCCCTCTACAAAAAGAGGATTTCCCTGATAATAAGAACCATCAACATGAGAAGAAAACTCACCAGGCTTTCTAGCTGTTTGTTCTTGGGGGGGTTCTGCTATATATGTCTCAGTTCGGTTGGTTTCAGAGGAGTCTGCTTCAGAAATAATGAAAAAATATGTTTTTTAAATTAGGTGCAAAAGGTACAGTTATTACAAATACCATTTTTGAGAAACATTTTGTTTTTTGTTCTTCACAAATATAAACTGTGTCTCCATATTCTGATAGTTCTTTCCTGGAAGTGACCAAAATTAGGTTTGGATCCAGCCCATTTCTTTATGAATGTGGTATTTCCCAAGCCAAGCGGAATCATGAGGTGAGTTCTGTAGTTTAAGTCTGTGTCCAGGTCTTCATCTGTAACCCAAGAAAAATGTCTCTCTCGCTTTTATTCTCACTGGGAGTCCAAAACTCTTTCCTAAGAATCGCTCCAAAACAGACTACAAAATTATTGTATGTATACACGCAAAAAAAGACGAGGGATCAATTCATGTGACAGTTTACAGAAATCACAAAGATAACTTATATCCAAATCGAACCTCTGTAGCACTTGCTTAACAGGATATATTCTACACAGAATCTTGAAAGAAACTTCCATAACTTTATTACCTGTACAATATTTTTCAGATCAAGTCCATATTTCATTTCAGTTTACTTCACCATACAAAGCTATCCAGGGGGAATGCTTACCCCTCTAATAATATTTCTTATATGCTTATATACACTTCCAACAATGTTCAGGTTACCTCAGTAAATGTGGTTGTCGCTTGGATTTATTGGAAGAGGAAAAACTTCATTTGAGTTCCGGTGTATCTAAAAAAAATCCCTTCTGGCAAGACCCCAAAGACTGGCATCAATACATTCTTCGTACTTTAAGAGTTTCCATTAGGATTAAACAATTGTGTAATAGGTAATGTTTTTATAGGTAATGTTCCTGTTGTTCCAAATATATAGTGATTTATGTGGTGAAAAGTTATGTTTATGCTTGTCTATGGAATTTTGCTAGTTTTACAGGTAATTTATCAACATCATAGTCACATCTTAATATAAATTGTAATCCACCCATCTGGTCAAAGATACATTTTGCAAAGTTATTCCATATGGATTCTTTTGATTTCAATAGACTGATGAGCCACTTAATTTTAAAGGTATAATTTAGATTTTCAAAGCTCAGTACTTCAAGCCCTCCGTTTGTCCTTGAATTGCACAGAAGATTCTTATTCAAATAATGACATCCATTTCTCCATATAAAATTAAATCAAATCTTTTCACCAAATAAAAATAGACAGGCCATGAGATCCCCTCTGCTTAATAAAAAAACAACACTCTCCCATTTACGGATAAATATAATAATAATAATAACAATAATAATAATAATTTCTGTATTGAAATGTAGAGGAGCACAGAGCTGCACTTCGATCTCATAATTTTTGTTTGCACTTGCAGTTTATAAATATTATTCAAACGTGTAAAAATACAAATAAGAAAAGTAGTTATTACAGTGTAGGTAATGTAATAATACTTGCACTTTGTCTGTTTTTTTTCTTTTATGTATGTACCCTGGCAATATTTGTACATTGTGTTATTGTATAATTGTGTTTATACCTTATGTTATTCATTGAATATTTTTTTTTAAGTAAAAAAATAATAATTAAAAAAACTGCTCTTTGATTTGTTGTCTTTTGCTTTGTTTTGCTTTGGATGTTTCACAAGAAAAGTTGCTGATTTTGGTTTGACCCATCCTGAAGTACCCATCCTGGACAGCAATTTATTCCAGACTGGTTGTGAATAAAAGCACTCTAATACAGTAACCTGCTGCAAGACTGTGTCAGTACTGCGCAAAAGTCTGTGTAAATTGATGTAAAAATACTATTTTCTGTCAGACTCTCATTTTCTCATATTGAGTAGATGAAAGAAATGGGAACGAATGTATAGATTTTACTGGGCACTAACACAAGGTCAATAACAAATAGTTATATACAAGTACACATATAGATAAATAAAGATAATTAAACCACATTCTACTGACTTTTGATACTATGGAATGATATCACTTATGCATTAGTATGTCGTGTAATATTTGGATATTATTTTCATGAGAAAGATGGGCATAAATCATACATTTTCTCTTAAAATAAGAGCTTTAATTAAATAAACGTATTTATGTGTTAAAGTGGATAACCATTTTGATGAACTTTTATTTTGTAATATTTGAGTCCTTGTTTAAATGTCTAATAAAATTAAAAATATAAATTAAAAAAATAAATAAATAATTGCCTTTTTTCCTGGGCACTTTTGTATTACATTATTCACTGGAAATTTAATTTATGTGTGCTATATATTAGCGACGAAGTTTGAGTGAAAATATTTGAGTTTAACGACTTTTATTCTCTCCTGTTCCTCCACACTGAATTAGAGTCGGTTCACCTCACTCGGAGTGATACAGACGAAATAAAGCTCACTATCAACAGAAATAAAGGAAACTTGCGCAGTATTTCGGTTTGAGATATTGTCTGGTTCGTTAAAGTCTTGAATAATATGTCGGGTTTTAACCTAAAAGTGTATTTAATCCCACCTTTTGTTCGAGTCTGTTTGTCCAGAAGAGCCGACTCAGCAGAGCCGAGCGGGGGCTTAGCGCATGCGCAGCGAGCCATCTGACTGAGCAGGCTCTGGGAGGAGGAATGGAGATTATCTCCCAGACTTCAGGCGTTTTTACATACACTTCTCAGACATGTAGGAAGAGGACGGCCTCTCCGGGACGAATCTAACAGGGTGTGATCCTACACAGCAGGTGAGGTCCTGTTAGAGAGGTTTATTCTGGGTTTTGATTCTGAGAGTCCATCGAGTTCCCTTGACTGTTGTTTACCCTGCAGGGAGGAGTGTGTGTGTGTGTGTGTGTGTGTGTGTGTGTGTGTGTGTGTGTGTGGGTGTGTGTGTGGGTGTGTGGGTGTGTGGCTGTAAACAGTGGGGTTACGATCTGTGTATCAGATCTGGGGGCAGGGAGAGCCAGTCAGGACCAGTGTTAATCATGTGGGCCTGGGATTGGGCTGCTGGTGGGGGCTGGGTGAGTGGATGGTGGGAGGGCAGTAGTGGCATTCCTCTGCTCTGAGAATCAGAAGACCTGTTTCTCCTTGTTTGTGAGATGTTTTAGATGTTTCAGATTTGGCAGAAAGGCTGGTAGTGAGTGACCTTGGCCTGCTGGACCAGGCTGTAGTTGGAGCTTCTTGATCTAATTCCATAGGGACTGCTGAGCCATTTCCGTTCCACCTTAAATGCATCCACAGGAACCTCTGAGCAATTTCCAATCCTTTTAAAATGCTTTCATAGGAAATTCAGAGCCATTTAAGGTGGAACGAGACTGAGGTGTGGGTTCTTGTTCAGGTTTTGTGCTCCACATTTAATGATGCAGCAGGAAATTTTGTACAAGAAGCTCAGCTTGGGGCATTAGTGTCTGCTGCTCTGTTTAAGGTGAAACAGAAAGACTGAACCAGAAGCCACAGCCGTGCCTCCTGCCTGCCGGACCGGCGGCTGGAACCGGTTTGACCTGTTCTCCTTCCTGTGTCACATGGCACTTATCTTCTCACCCGTCAGGAGTCCAGCTTCACTCTGACACCTCAGCAGATCTTCAGCCAGGACCTACAGGAGCTAGGGAGGGTGTGTTGTAGAAGAGGACCTTTGGGTTTTGGATTATGTTAGTTTGGTGAATGGATGTCCACCAAGTTAACCAGTTAATTTCAGGATTGTCCATCTGGAGCATGGGTTAGATATTCCAGCCTTAATGAGAAACGATCAGTCTCAAGAGATCATGGTTCAGGCTTACTTTATTATCATCAGAAGCTGTGAACACATACAGAGTGTGAAGAGACATTTTTCCTACAGAGACAAAACAAACCAAAATAAATAGACACAACAACACTGTACAGTAACGTAACAGTACGGTGTGAATGGGATGTAAACCTTCCAGAGTGGCTAGTGTTGCACAATAAGTATTAATATTGCACCAGACATATAATATTGTACAGGAGACAGCAGCACTAAAGCACATCGAGTGAGTGAAAATCATCAAGTCGAGTAGCAGGATGTAACTGTGTCTGTAGTGACAGTAAATAGAAGACAAAGTAACATGCAGGTGCTGTACACTTAAAGCCCTGCTTATCGCGGGGTTGTGTTCCAAGAGCACCTGTGTACAGTAAAAAAACGTGATGTGGCAAAAAAAATACTATTTTTATAGTATGAACCATAAATATGCTCCCAAAACACTTTCATTTCATTTTAAACTTACAGAAAATGTACAGGTAAACCCGTATCTGGACTATACAGTTTACACTGAATGCAGTGCTAGAATGTAAATACAGATGTTACCCCTGTATAGATTGAACTGTAATTCATGCACGCACGTTTTCTTTGGTATAAATAGGTAAATACAGTAATAAATTCATTTAATTTACAGTAATAAAAATGCAGGGCTTTAAGAAGAACAAAATGAAAAACA
>JBBPCX010000018.1:19622266-19632534 GCA_037974365.1 Hydrocynus forskahlii | reverse complement strand
TTTCTCTCTCTCTCTCTCTGTATCTCTCTCTCTCTCTGTATCTCTCTCTCTCTCTCTCTCTCTCTTTCTGTCTCTCTCTTCCTCTCTCTCTCTCTCTCTCTCTCTCTCTCTCACAGTAGCTGGTGTGAAAACACACACTGTGTTTTCTGTTTGCTCTGGGAACGTTTCAGTTCAGCTCAGTTATCAAATATGTACAAACCCGGGAAGCTCAAGTTCCCTGATATTCATTCTCAAACTGAGAGAGGCCATCTGAGGTCTGACCACTGCATTCACTCATCAGTTCAAAGTCCAAACAAATACATTCAAAAATATTAATCAGAATACGCATGGACAGTGAAAGAGGCCGTGTCCAGTGGGACAAGGTTTTGGCGTTCTTGGTCGAATGAGGTTTTGTTGTTCCAACACATCCAGAGGTGGAAAAAGTACTGAAAAATTGTAATTAAGTAAAAGTATCTTTACTTTGCTTAAATTCCTTCTCAAGTAAAAGTAAAAGTACCCATCTAAAAATCTACTCGAGTAAAAGTAAAAAAGTTATTTATTAGTAATTAAAGTTACTTAATTACTTTCAATTAACTACTTGATGTAAAAAAAAAAAACAGGACAACGAATCATAAATCCAGTCCAGCACATGTTGATTTTCATCAACTTTTAGTCCAAATAATAATTAGGACCTTTCGAGGGGTAGAATGTGCAAACTTTGCCCAGAACACCCCATAAAAAAGCGATCTATACGGCAGATTAAAGCCACATAGGAAACCTAAACCAACCAAACTCAAAGTGTCCAGGACACTCATGTTTTAAAGGCAACCAGGCAGGCACATTTTGCTTTGCATGATGACGTTATTGCCAAAGAGCTGTCTGAGATATGGGGGGGTTTCGGATGTAGTGAAGTAAAACACTTGGGTCAAAATGTACTTGAGTAAAAGTAAAATGACCTATTTCAAAAACTACTTAAAAATTACAAATTACTCACAAAAACTACGCAATTACAGTAACGTGAGTAAATGTAATTCGTTACTTTCCACCTCTGAACACATCCTGTTAAAATATCTCTGATTGTTTAATTCTGGGGCGTCTTTCTTGTTTTGGGGGGGTCTTGGTTGTAGCTAAAGCTAACCCTGCCTCATCACTGGGAACCGCAACCCACAGCTAAACTCTGATCCCAGTCCTAAACCTAAAACTAATACTGTTGATAATCCACTAGATTCAAGATTCAAAGCGTTTATTGTCATATGTACAGAAGAAATTGCATTTCTGTGTGCGCTGAAATTCTTTCTCTGCTGTCCACACACAAATGCAGAGTTAGGTTAAGAGTTAATAAATAAAATAAAATAAAGTTTCACCAGAGAGTTTGTGATCAATTAACGTATGAAGCACCATCAGAATAAGTGTGACCAACATCGTTTGTGGTATTTTTGACTTTTCCATCCAGGTTTTCTGTGCAATTTCAATCATCACAAATCTCCACTCAGTAAAACCACCTAAAATCAAACATGGAGGGTCTGTCCGATTGTTGTGAAAATCCTTTATGTTGCTGTGGGAATACATGAGCACGGTTAAAAGAATGTTCCACCGGAACTGTTTTACTGTTTTACCACAGAAAATATCCTCTTCACATTTTACCCGCCTGACTCGGCCCACTCTCCCCTGCTCATTTGCATCATATACATTTGATACACTGATTTTTTTTTCAGCTGCAGAGATGGGAAAGAGTCTCGTTAGGGCTTCGGCCGAAGTTATTAATACCACAGTGCTTCGGCGGTATAAACTTGCGGGGGCGTTTCTCAGCAGACGCTGCGAACAGGTGGAAACTTTCTAACACAGTGTCTTTCTCCTCTCTCGTAGGTTTGAGGGAGCCGAGCAGGAGCTTTCTTCCTAAACTTTTGCTTCGGAGAAGAAAAGTTCTGGTAAGTCGTTTCAAGTGTCTTCTTCTCAGGCTGTTCCGGAAAGTCATGACGCCCTGAACTAACAGCGCTTTACACTTTGTGATTGCACTGGTACAAGATATACAACATCTAAAAGGCTTTCAGGGCCTGTTTCTCGGCCCGTCTCGAAGCTCTCCACTGTGTGTTTCCCCACTCAGCAGTAAACAAGCAAAGCCCTGACATTCATATCCAGATCCTATAAAAAGGATGCATTAGCGGCACTCATGAAATATTGATTATCACACATTGTTTTCTTTTTATCCATGGTAATGGGTTTGGGGTACTTGCCCATTAAATCCTTCAGAGTCCACGTCTCGCTTCTCATTGTGCTCTCCGCATGGATGCTTTTACCACGTTCAGATTGGACTTCATGGTCCACTCGCTTTCAGAGAGAGCTGCATGCAGTGTCCCTCTCTGACATGTCCGGTTTTGCTGGAGAAAATGTTTTGTTTTGATATCTTTGAGAGTATCCCATTAGATAATATCTCAGTCTTCGCATGAAGTCTCGGCAGATGTGCACTAGAGGTCGTATGGAGCGTCTGCTCTAGTCTTGATTCAACCTCAAACTGCTTTGCCGTACGTATCTAAAGTTCTGAGTTTATTTAAAGGAATTGCATGTTTTTTCTCCATCCATTTCACAATGTACCTCGACGGGTTTTATGCTGTGTCTGAATGTTGAATAAACACAGGATAAACTGGTGCTAAACATCTGTGTAAGATGACTGGCAGTGTTTATGCACCAGTTACTGTCAAATTGCCAGCGTCTGATTTCAGTGGTGAAACATGGCGGTGGCAGAAGCAGTTGGTGAGCATGTAGGAAATGGGTCTAGAAGATTTTGCCTCTAAACATTAAGGCAAACTAAATACACCCAAAAATGTTTCTGCCAACTTTATGATCACATTAAAAGACGACAAAAATGCTTACGCTATGCAAAACCATGAACAATGAAGCATCTGTCGAAGCTAGCAGCTAGCAGTAAGCAGCTAGTCCGTACATTTCAGTTAAATACAGAACACTGTCATTGTTAAATTTGCACATCATGTATTTGTGCGATTTATGTGTAATGCACATCAATCGGCAAAAAAGTGCGATGATTTTTTCAAAACGTCCTCACATACTAAATAATTTGTCCAGCCTCAGTCTCTGGTATTGGCATGGCAGCAACAAACACAGATTCCCAGTGGAGGCAATTTTTTTCACAAATGTCTAAAGCAGTAGTTTCTTTACTGCTTCGTTTTGTAGAGCTACATCTCCAAAAGCAGCTCAGACTGTGCTACAGGCAGGGTGTGAAATACCAGGGGTCTCCATCTGACACTTGAGAGCGCCCTAAAAACAGCAAACTTCGAGGGGGGTCTCTGGGAAAAAAAACGTTGAAACTGCAAGCAACACAAAATTAGTGTTTGCTTGAATTAAAAGATGCTTACCTCATCAACTTGTTCGCCACACCCCAATGCCTGAACAAATATTTTGTTTTATTTTGCCCATCCACCATCACACACCCACTGAAAACAATGATTTAGTTAATTAATGATAAAAATTAACACTCACATAGTTCTTAATGTGTGATTGATACGTTGTAAATGTAAATTCATATGGTACTGCCCAGCAGTCTCGCGAGACTGAACGCTGCTCACGTTTTACGTTTGCTGATTACAGGCTAGCATGGTTAGCGTTTTGAGCTCAGACGCCTCTGCTGAAGCAGTTTGTTTAAACACTTGAGTCGTTTTTTGAAGAAATCGGTGTAGATTTAGAGGGAAAACCACTCGTTTTGTTTCTTTTTAGATCTGTTCTTTTACGAGCACTTTAAAAGATTTTGTCCGAGTGTTGCATTTCAGGCCGACACGGTTTGTTTACATTTTGTGTTAATATTGTCTGGATAAAATTTCTATATACTGTATACCTGCACCTCGTTTTTTTCACTTTCAGCGTAACATGATGCGTTGCTGAAGTGGTAAGATCTATTCTCAACCTCAGAATGGGTTTTAATGTAACTCATGTCTGTGATTGTTCAGTGGTATGACAGATAGAAGGAGAAGACTGAAGGAGGTTCAGCTAGAAGGACGTTGAATTGAAAATGTAACAAAAAACGAACGAACGAGCGTGAACTAGTTCATTTTTTGAACTGTGAACTTAGTTCAAAATTTTTGAAAACTAACTATGAACGTGAACTAGTTCATTTTTATTTGAATGAACTAAACTTCGAACTGGTTCCTTTTCAGTGTGAACTGGCACAGCACTGTCGGTTGCGTTTCCCTAACTTTTGGCTTGCCCTAGGCTCCAGAGAGGCTGAGAGAGGACAAAGGGCTTTGGAGGTGGAGGAGGTTTGGCTGGAGCTGCAGGAAAGGCGTGAGGAGAGGCCAGGAAAACAAAAGCAGGTCAATGCTGCAAGGCTGTGGCTACTCAGGAGGCCAGCCGTGCTTCAGTGCCTGACCCTCCCCATCACCTGTGACTCAGGCCGTCTACTCCCTCTCCCACAGAGATTAGTGTGTGTAGGGGCGGGACAGTGAAGTGCTGAACACACACTTTACACGCCAGAGCCTGAAGTCATGACATAACACACATTTTCACACATGCACCGGCTCTAAACACAATCCAGGTTAAGCATAGTGTTGGTATTCTAACCAGTATGTTTGTTTTAGGCCCTGCTGATGAAAGAAACTTGTCTTTTAATCTCATTTGTTGATGACGCATTAAGACCTCCTAAACAGACACTGAAGTTAGGTGAATATTTAAAAAATATTAGGTGAATATTTCACCCATTGAATGCCTTTTTGACTGGGACTTGTCTGTTAGGTGATTGTTTGGACTGAGATCTTTGCTTGTCCCCTCAACATAACACTACGGGTTATACTTTCGACAAAGCCGAGAGAGTTTCTATTGGGTTGTATTTTCTACAATGATAAGCGAGTTTCTACTGGGTTGTATTTTCTATTAATATAAGCGAGTTTCTAGTGGGTTGTATTTTCTATTGATATGAAAAAGTGAGTTGTATTTTCTATTAATGTGTTTGAGTTTCTAGTGGGTTGTATTTTCTATTAACCCAGATGTTTGCATCACACCTGGTCATGGCCATTATTTATAGAGTATAAAGCTGGATGATACTGTAAATATGCAAATGTAAAGTACTGCTTTATACCTGTAGCTATCATTATACTGTCCCCTTATTCAGCTTCCAGGCTCTCTGACTCTTCCTGTTCCTGCTAATGCTCTCCCAGTGCTGAGAGGAGGGATTAAGTTCTACCACCCAAACCAAAGCATCCATGATTTCACCATTCGAGAAGTGTTTAAGTGCATCCGGCTGGAAAATTGTGGAAACCCAAATGGGACTGAAATGTTCAGGCCACAGCTAATTTAGATGGAAAACAGCAGGTACTTCGACCTGTAATTTTCTCGGAGGAGGAGAGAGAAAAACCCAGACATGGCCGATCAGGATGGAAATAAATTCACAGAGCAGCACCCGTTAAAGGGGAAATTATTCCAGGACCTTATGTAAATTTATACACACCCCAATCAGGCTTAAGTTCACGTTGCTGAAACCACATTCAGTATCTTCAAAAAAACCTTACAGTTCTAACTTAGTTTGTCTAACTTTCTCATCGAACCCTGACTTGCTGTTCTTCAGATTCGAAAAGACACTTGATCACCTTACAGTCCAAAATGTCCCAGATATGACCTTGTCCTGTTGATTGAATGTTATCGGAACCTGGTTAAGGCAGATGCTGGTTGTTGTGGTCGGTCATGCTTCCTTTTATTGATGATCTTTTATGACTGGCGTGAAATTTACGTGTTTGGCATGTCTGTCTTTCACTGTTTGCGACTCCGTTGCTTTTCCTCGTTTTGTCTCATGGAAAGCGTGAGTCAAAGCCAGAGGCGGCTCCACCTTGGTGACAGCTTAACTGCTCTTTTACTGGTTTCTTTGTGTTCGTATAAAAACTAGGTCCACACAGGTATCCGTGGTAATGCAGGTCGTAAAAACACAGCTGCCTTCCCATGAAATCCCTAAGCTACCGCACTGTTTAGGCCACCTTTGAATTCAGTGAGAGATCACGTGCAACAATTTGGATTTTAAGAGGACAGTTAAAGGAGCATTCCACGGAATTTTCTCATTTTCTGCATAATTCCACGGTTGAAATACGGGTGTGATGGGGTGGGTGTGGCCTAGTGGGTAGGATACTTGTCTCTGGACCAAGAGGTCATGGGTTCGAATCCTACCGTCAGTATACCACCCCAAGCTGCTCCAGGGAGACTGCCCCCTGTAGTTAGGGAGTGGAAGTCGATTTGGATAAAAAGCGTCTGATAAACGCTGTAAACTGTGGAGAAACTTTGACTCATTGTCTACTAATTTAGCCACTTATAGCTCTCACATGTACTGTAGATGATGATAAACAGTGATCAGTCTTAACTGATTTACATTATTTACATCTTAATGATTGCATTATACAGATTTTCTGAAAAGTCGATGGAATTCCCTTTTAAAAGTACGAGACTATTCGTGAAAATTGTAATTTCTGTTTGGCATCTCACCGAAATAAAAAAAGTGTTGGAGGTGTGTGGATCAACTCCAGGTAACATAATCTACAGCGCCGGAAAAAAAATGAGAGACCACTGCAAAAATGTCCAGGTGCTTGTGTAGGAATTTAACAGACACTGGCATGGAATGGTTGCCACGCATAGAGACGCTGATTCAAAGATGAACTGCAGCGCTCTTTTTCCGGAGCTGTGTGTTTCTGTGTTTATTTCAGTGCAGCTGATTTACATTATTTACATCTTGCTGATTGGATTGCACAGATATTTTTTTCAAAAGCATGAAGAGGCAGCGATCTGGTTCTTAAGAGGACGAGACTATTGTTGAGTCCTGTTTGGTATCGGAGCTGTGTAAAGAGGCGCCGGGGGCAGTGTCTGGACCAGCTCCACGCGACATGACGTATGTTTCTGTTTCTGTGCTGGCTGTGTCGGCGATGTTCCCCGAGTCGAACGCTGAGCCCGCAGGTGCTCCTCCTTGGTGACAGCAGGGATTAACTGCGCTTTCTGCAGGGTAAGAGGCAGGGAAAAGGCGGGGAACTCTTAAAGAGCGTCCCAGGGCGGTGCCGGCTCCCTCTCTGGCAGGCAGAGATTGCGGCGGCTCGTTCAGAGGAGCTGCTGGAGATGGGTTTGTTTTTGAAGGGAGTGGAGTTCGGGCTCAGGAGCCACTAATGGACGGCTCTCAGTGCCCTGGAGTAGCTGCTTCAGCCCCCCCACCCCACACACCCCTCCCACACACACTCCACACACACTCCACACCCTCAGCCTCAGGAAATGTTTCTTCTCCCAGCTGCTCAGATGGCACTGGAGGACTCCCCAAAATACATAATCGCTATTCAGACACAAGCTGTTCCCTATTTTCTCCTCCTTTATTATTTCTGCTGCGTTTTTTTAATGAAATAAACTCATCACTAGCCAAACGTAACTGTGGCGAATAAAAGGGGAATTCTGCTGCATAATTCGGTCACTGAGATGTAAATAAAGTCATTCAGAGTGGTTTGATCTGCCATGCTGGAGAAACCTATTGGGTTTTTTTTTTTTTTTTTTTTTTTAATTTGGTGGCCAGTGCGACCAGAGATCACTCGAATAGAGACATTTAATTTAATTTACTATCTAGACCCCGGTGAACCTGCATGTATCTTTTCATCTTTATATGTAATGCTGATGAGGGTAAAATAGTGATAAATCTGAAAAATGTCTGAAAACCACACTGCAAGTATCCCTCCACCATAAACCGATTTAAAAGTACGTTTTAGGCCAAAATCTTCTCAAAAGTGTCTTGAAACCCTGTCTCAGGCGTTCGTGTCCATTTTGAGAAACAGTTTTCTGTGAGGTAGCGTCAGAGGCGTTCGACTCGTCAGACGCCTGGTTCCATTCACCACCACTGAGAATATTCCAGACTCTTTCACACCAAACTCCCGAGACTCCCTGAAGGACTGTTCACATCTTAACCCGTTTCAACCCTTTAACTGTGCTGAGAAGCGCAACTTCTCTGGAGGCCTGCTTCACTAAAGACACTGAAGCTGGCCACCATTACTGCTGCTGTTTAACCAGATCTGTTAGTGTTATGTTGCTAAACAAGTTAAAAGTAACACATAAAACTGCCTCAGTGGAAATCACATGGTTTTCATGCGCAGGTTTATGTGTGCCTTCACTCACACGCCGTAAATAACGTTACTGAATTCATTTATGTACATAAAACAACGTGCGCTTTCTACCGAATTTCTCCACTTGTTACGATGAGCCACGAGTCACACACGATTTATAGAAATGGACACACTTGTGATATCACTGATTCAGACTGTGATGGGCTAGAGGACAAATCTGCCTTTAGGGTCAATGGCACCCAATAATCTGACTGATCATGAATGTTCAAACACTTTTTACAGAATTTCTCCACGTTACAAGTGTGAGATATAATTTATACAAATGCACACACTTTGGGTTTCACTGACATCTGTGTTGAGACACACTGCGAGGACCAAGGCTGCACTGGGCGAGCGCTGGTGTGGAATGTGTCTCTACTTGGGCCAAGTTCAAACACAAGTCTTCCTCTGGTGCCCGACTCTCTTTGGCAAGCAGGACGAAAAAAAGAAAAGACGGCTTTGTAGGCCTGCCAGTTCAATTTATGGGACAGCTCCCAGATTTGTCTTTGGAATGAATTATTTCAAACACACCCCAAAACACACACACACACACACACACACACATATACGCACCCACATAAAGCTCTGAATGCTGTTCCATTTGACCAACCACGCCTTTTGCACATTAACCACTGCACGGCCGTCGGGATCAGGATCAGGATCAGAATCAGGATCAGGATCAGGATCAGGATCAGAATCAGAATCAGAATCAGGATCAGAATCAGAATCAGGATCAGGATCAGGATCAGGATCAGAATCAGAATCAGAATCAGGATCAGGATCAGGATCAGAATCAGGATCAGGATCAGGATCGCGTTCGCTGGCCAGGTATGTGAGCAAAAACAGACAAGGAATCTGATCCCGGTCAACAACACAACACAACACAACACAACAACACAACACAACACAACACAACACAACACAACACCACACAACACAACACAACACAACAACACAACACAACACAACAACACAACACAACACCACACCACACCACACCACACAACACAACACAACACCACAACACCACAACACAACAACACAACACAACAACACAACAACACAACACAACAGTATGAACAACAGCAATATGTAGAGATACAATGAACAATACACTGAACGTTATAATATACAATAGTATACAATCTGCAGTATGAATATGCAATATAGGTTTATGAACCGGGGCGGCTGGTGGTTAGGGAGTTGCCCCTGCAATCAGAAGGTTGTGGGTCGAATCCCAACACTGCTAGTGTCCCCACTGAGGCACTCTTGAGCAAGGCGCCGCCCCCACACACTGCTCCGCGGCGCCCCTTGTTGGTGGCTGCACCCTGCTTTACTTGGTGAATGGGTTAAATACGGAGAAAGCAGTCATTCGCACTGTGTGGCGCGTTCATGCGTGGCTGTAAGGGGCCACTTCACTTTCCTGTAATTCATCTGCAGAGCTTACTAAAGTGTCCGGAAGGGCCCTGCGCTGCTCCCTGACTCCGAGCGGCTGGAGTGTAGGAGCGGGGGGGCCTATCTTTGGCCTCTGTGTATTGAAGGAGTGGAGACGCCTGCTGCGGGATGATGGATGACTCAGAGTTTGCACTCTGGTGGGAAGGAATCGGCTTTCGGGGGATTTGTTTCCGGGATTCCTCGCTGGATGCTCTCCCGGGTTAAGTGGAGCCACAGGTAGCAGCGAGAGGTGGATCCACCTACCGGCCACTTTATTAGAAACCCTTACCTTGTAGCTCCTCCCTGCTGGTGTACAGCCCGTCTGTTAGTTCTCAGTTCATTAGGCCTCCTCTAGACCTTCCCCAGCACTTACGGATGTGGATTTTTTCGGAAAGGCTTCCTTCTTTCCAAACCCCGGCAATTCCACTGACCCACTCAAACCACACACAACCATCCCAGTGTCACTGTCAGGAGTGGACCACCATCCAAATACATGTGTACAGTACATACATGGATGGGGGGTTTTCTACTTTTGTGTGTTATGTTTACAAAAAATACACGCAATAGTCTTTGATAACCAATACATTTACAGTATTTTGACCATTTAAGTTCCTTTATTAGCCAGAAAATGACAAGTGTATTTTCTATTCATCACTACTGACCTACAAAAAGCCCCCTAATATAATTATAATTATAATGATAATGAGGATCTCCAGACGAGTGTTGGATATTTAAGGAGCT
>JBBPCX010000018.1:19534620-19544620 GCA_037974365.1 Hydrocynus forskahlii | reverse complement strand
CCACAATTATGATATGGCTTATTCATATAGAAACAACATACAGACCTAAATCAAGTAATCTACCATCCCCCAACCCTAAAACCCCTTAACACCCTCGGTTCAAAGATCCGAAACGTGTGTGAACGCAAGAACTGGATTGTGCTGCTGCCTTATTATGAAAGGGCCTTCAGTAAAAACCTCCACGTTTGTGTACACCGTGCTGCCTAGATCTTTAACGTGAGTCACACAACTGCAAACGTGACGCGTTAAACTGACTTAGTTCGTCATTTCCAGAGAAATAAAACACTTTGCATCACAATCATGATGTGGTTTACTCAAGCGAATACCTGAACCAAGCAATCTACCGTCCCTGAATCCTGAAGCCCCTTAACATGCACAGCTCAAAGACCCCAAGAGCCAAAAAACGACGGACATATTCATGCGTGCGCGCGCAGGGAAGAGAAACTGCAACAAAACTGGAACTGGATCAGGACGCCGCCCCCCCCCCAGGCCTCCCAGTGTGGAACAGAGGGGCAGACTGTTACGCCTGCCTCCCAAATACAAAGCAGCACGCCGGCTGCGAAGCCGCTTTGTGTATTCACTCAAAGCCAAAACCATATTCATAACCTGAGCCAGACATAACGACAACTCGGGATACTTCACCAGTAACAAACACGGCATTTATATTTTATTGGGGTTTACTTTCCTCTGTTGTAGGAAAAATAAAACAAACAGGACGAATAATAAGGAACGCACCCACAGAACCACCCGGGGACAGTGCTGTCATGATATTCTTTAATAGACCATCAGTGCCGGAATACAGTGGAATGCAAAGGTTTGGGAACAAATGGCATTTCTGTAGATTAAGTGAAAATAAGCACACGTCCTCTAGTGCAGCGGTCAGCAACCCTGGAGCAGGATCTTCTTGAGAAGTCGGGCTTTAGCCACCACCTGCTTTCACTACTGAACTTCTACAGACTGGCTGGAGTGTTAAGAGAAGAGAAGACAGGAACCAAGATCTCCAGGAGGAGGGTTGGTGGCCATTGCTATACACATACATTATTTTACATTACATCTATTTTACTGTATATTTCTTTAAACATTAATATATTTGTCCAGCACACCCTTATACAGCACAAGCTGCAAACTGAAGTTTTAATCCCTTTAGAGGGCGTGTTTAATCATTACTACAAACAATGCAACAAAATGTCATTTGACAGGGGGCGCTCAATCATTTGCACATGACTGTTTGAGACAAAACACACATTTGGGACAAAAATGGGACAAATCTATCTGGTCCGGAAATGGCCATTTTATTTGTAGAAGGCTACAAATGCAGTTAAATCACATTGTATGGTGCATTGGCTCCCAAAGTGGTCCTGGAGGACCCCCGGTCCTGCACAGTTTAGTGTTCAGCTCAACAACCGCTGGGGAATGAACTGATTAGCTGGATCAGGTGTGTTGGTAGCAGGGAAAACGCTAAAATCTGCAGAGCAGCGGGTCGAATTGGACCAGTCTGCGAAACACTAGAACAGTGCAGCGTTTAGTACAGTTTACAACTGAGGGAAAACGTTAAACTCTGCAGAGCTGCGGCCTGGAGGGAACACAGGTTTACAGCCCTGCCCTAAAGATTTCAGTCTCATCAGTTTGGCACTTTATCAGTTTAGCGTTATCACTCAAACTTCTTTTTTCAAGAACACACAGGTTTAGGCAAATGTACAAATATTCCATTTGAAAATAAGTTAATTCATCCGGTACAAAAAAAAACCAAACAAAACAAACAAACCAAAAAATCTTTGTTAAGACATCCTCTACAAAGAAAAAAAAAACAAACCAAAATATGTTTGCCCAACTGTTTGCATCCAAACAATTGTTTTGTTAATCCATCCGCTACAAAAGAACAAACCAAAATATGTTTCTTTTTATCTGCTGACTTCAGTACATAAACAAAATTTAAACCAAACTTTGCAAAGAGCACCCCCACATTAACTGCGCATTCAATTGTGCAGAAGTGTGTCTGTACAAATCATATCACTGGACCAGGGACTGCCCAAACTGCTGCTGAAAAAATGCAAAAGTGAATGTACCGTGGATTTGACTCCGCATTAAAAAAAAATCTGGAAATAAGACTCAGTTTGAGCAAATTGTGGTTTAGTGTCTTGCTCACACCAGAGGATGGAGGTCTGTGTGTACTAGTGTTTAGTACAGTGCATTTCTGTACCTTTAGAACACAGGACCAGTGTGCAATCAAATTATTTCTAATATAAGTAATCTAATCACCTATCCGACGCCAAAACAACATTTCAGACTACACTGCTCATAAGTGAATGATCCTAATATCACACAAGCCAATGGAGAAGAATGGCTGCACAGAGGTGCAGGAGATATCTCGGCGAGTACAGCAGTGGAAAATACTGTCCACTGAGTGAATGTGCAGGAATAATGTCCCCAGAGCTCCGAACAAAATGAAAACCCCTGAGACCGGGGGGAAAAAAATACAGCTACAAATACCAGAGGCCCTGACGTCACTCTCTTCCAGCACGAGGCGGGTCATGGAGAAAATAAACGGAAAATGGGCATCAGAAATTATACACCAACGAATGTCCCCAATAAACACTTTCCTGACACTCCGTCTGATTGCACAGAGCAGAAAGGAGGTTAGAAGTTAACCAAACAGGCATGGCGATGAAATGGCATTTTATCTTCCTCTCTGAAAATGTGTTTTTTTTCCTCACTGGAACCCACGGGGCCAAAACGTTTAAGGCCCTCTGGTTATTTTTGTCTAAGTCTGATTAAGCCTGTGGGCCTCAGGTCCCACCCAGACTGGACACTCACAGCTCCCAAATACAGAAGTGGAGGCGGGTAGACTGGGGGAAGCTCAAAAATCAACAATGTTATTACTCCCTAACAAAGAAATCACTCTGAGAACGGTGAGTGTGTCAATACTGTTAAGATACATTAAGAATTCGTGCAAAATCATCAGTTATGCTTTGTCACTCACTCACAAGCTTATACACAAACACACACACATACACACACACCTCCCTCAGACACAAAACTACATTCCAATAATTAAACAAATTTGTTGGAATTGTCAACCAAGTTTATTCCTGAAAAGAAAAACATGTCAGTGAGTCAAACACATGGTTTCAAGTCTAAAGAAGCGAACAGGCAGCGTGTGACTCTGCCTCTAAAAATACAAACGCCACAGCTTTGATCTTAAGTTCTAGCTTTCTAGAACTTTATCTAGCAAATACAGTCCTCACGACAGATTGGTCATTTCAAAACGGCACAGGCCGTGTGCAATACTGGAATAAAAATTTAAATGACACCAGTCCATGAAGTCCATCAATTACTATTGTGTGTGTGCGTGCGTGTGTGTGTGTGTGTGTGGAGGGGGGGGGGAGGAGGGGCGGGATTAAGGATATTAAGGGTAAATCTATGGCAGATCAGGACAATGATAGTAGAAAAGGGGCCATTATGAAAGATTTGAGTTAACAAGCAAATATTTAAAATAATTAAAAAGAAATGGCTTCTAGATTTACAAAAATCAAAGTTTTGTAATATTTGCATCACGTTTTGCAATTGCTTCAGTATTTCGGTACATTTGAGCAGTCAAACATCTAAGCAGCAGGAAATTGGTTTATCTTGATAAGGACTGTGTGAAAATTGGGGGGTGGGGGTGGAAATTTATGATTCAACCTGAACTGCTAGCACTGGTCTGATACTGGAATTGGGACAGAACCAACAGCAGAGATGCTGAACTGGATAATGAAAGGGGGGGGGGATCAGATTCTGTAACAAATCTATCCAAGAACAGTGCACATGCGCGCACACACACACACACACACACACACACAGTGTGAGGTCATGTTGAGCTGTGTGGCTGCGTGTTCCTTCCCGTGGGGCAGGAGTGTGTGAGCAGTGAGTCACTAAAGATTATAGATATACCAGATCAGCAAGTAAGATTTTAATAACGGGAAAGAAAAAGTTTCATCATACTCTCTCTAAACCTAAAGATTCAGTTCCTCAATCTACACACGCTCTGGGAAAAAAGCAGACTATACTGTAAGACCATGAGTGATTACACTCATCCAAAGGCGTGACAGACTCCCGTCCAGGTGGGCCAAATCACTGCGGACTTTCCTCATCTGTTAATTAGCAGAGCTGAATTCAGTAGAAGAGGGGAAACATTAAACTCCGCGGAGCTGCGGCCTGGAAAGAACAGTTTGGCACCCCTGCCATAAAGATAACCATCAATCTAGTGTTATGACACAAACCTAATTTTTTTTAAGAACACACAGGTTTATGCAAAAGTTTGAACACACCCCATGAATTTACAAATGATCTGTGAAAATAATGTAATACATCCTCTACAAAAACAAGCCAAATTACGGCTTTTTTCTGCAAAATGTTGGCGCACAAGTTCTATGTTGGCTTTAACATATACTTTTGCACAATGAACTACTTATTCACACCCAACCTGTTAAAATGTGCAGAAGTGTGTCTCTGTAGAGGGTGTGTACTTATTTACACCACAAGTCATTTGACCAGGGCCGCCCAAACTGTTGTACACCACTGTGTGTAGCTGCTTAAACTCCACTGGAAAAAAATTCAAAAGTGAACATGTTGTGAATTAAGTCTCCCTACTGTGGTTAAACATCTTGCTCGCAACAGGAGAACAGGATGTCAGGCGAAGGAGATCTGAACACAGCCCGTTTTGGAGGAGCCTTTTATTTGAGCTGTTTTTGGTTCCTAGGGCAGTGCTCTGGCCCACTGAGCCTCTACTGCCTCATAATACAAATGCTATGAGGAGATATAGTTAAGGCTATAAATAAACTAAACAACAAAAACAAGAACTAATATGTTAATCAAACCTGTTTTAACTTGGAGCCTACAATAAACCTGGGATAAAACAAACCATGCATGTCCAAGGTTAATTGTGAAATACTTACCATTTTAAGCTCCCCTGTTACGTAGCAACAAGTTAATGCCCTAATAACCACTTATTTTAAGCCGAGCTGAAGTGTTGATTGTCTTTGTGGTGTTAAGGGTGTGTTTATCATTAAAAAATAAAAAATAAAAAAAAATGATGGCGTGTAGTTCACATATGTCATGTGCCTCAAATCTACAATGTGTGGAAGTGTTAAGAATGTGTTTCAGTTCATTAAGTGTTGGGAGAAATTAGGTCAGACTACTGAAACTGGACCCTGACTCTAAGATACATGATTAGTAGAAAATATATACTGCCATATTGAAATAGGTGTTAATATGGACAGATCTATTTGCAGTGTTCACACATATACACCACAATAACCACCACAATAACCTCAAAGAAATGACACAGGAGGCAAGAAATTGACACAACAAGTGAATAAAAGGCTAAAGCACTTCAATACTATTAAAATAGTTTAATGCTGTTGCAGATAAAACATGCAACAATATGAACTTAACCTTATAAAACTGGAAAAAAAAAATGAAAAAAGAATGAATACAACCCTCCCCAACCCTCCCACCGTCCCCAAATAGTACAAGCTGTGACAAAAGTGACTACCGTCAGTTTGAAACCTTTACGAGAGGCATGTGAAATTCACATTGTTGTTCCGATTGGGAGACGTGATCTTGCACACATGAAAGTGATAGAAAAAATTGATTTTAACCTCAGCTTCAATGTATAGTTTCCAGAATCTGCCTGAACTGGGGAACTGGGCGACAAGTCTTTCGTATGTCTTCCTTGCTTTGTCTATAGGTTGGTTCTAGAAAAAGTTAAAAGGCATTTACATACAAAATAAGGGAACGGTCAGTCCCACTTACATGATTGACAGTTACCAAACCCCTCCCCACCACCCCAATACCAACTCTCCCACAGATGTTTCCCCGGGTAAAAATGAATGCAACCCTGTGTCACTAAACCTGTGCTTCTCGAATCAGTATGCTCCATGCGTCGAGGTCATATGGGTTTTCTTCCAACTTCTTCTCTGCCTTCTTCACCTTTTCCGGGATGTACTCCGCAGCCTGGAACGAGACGACAAAAATATGATCAATATGTGAAATAAATGGAACCAAACAACCAACAGGTTACACACAAACACACAACCTCTACACAGCAAGTACAATTTGTTAAAACATAAGTAGGTTAATGGCCTACCAGCGAAATGGACCAAATTAGACAAACTACTTGATGTATGTACACAAAGAGCATAAAAGCACATGGAAATAGGTCAGACTATGGTACACTGATTTCTTCAGTCAGTTTCGGAGGACCATAGGGCCCTGCACTCTGTTAAACCCGATTTCTTTCATCCATCCCTTATCATGATGAGATAAAGTAGGTTTGATGACGACAAGCCAATACTAAACCACAAGAAGTCCAATCGAATCCTTGGAGGCCACACCAGCGGACCTTTTTCAAAAGGTCTCTTCAATTCTTATGGAGGAAAACACTGAATAAAGCCCTCCAGGTCTAACCATGAGTGATACCATGAGTTATCCTGCTCTAAATTGTGAAGGGACTGGGACAAAGCAAGTACACATAGAAGATCAAACATGTAGTTTAAAACCTCGACAACTCTGCACAATAGACTCTATTAATCTAAACTACCATAATACTGAGTCCCAAGAACAGAGGTTCGAAAACCATGATGTTCTTTACTGAACACATGCAAAGTCAACGATAAGCCAGCCAAAACACCACAAAATGCGCATTTTGAAGGTCTGAGTTCAGTTTTCACAGTCTAGCTTTTCTGTTTACAAAACCCTTCCAAGAGCCCTACTGAACAAATTAGCACATCTTAACCACGTTAGGAGGCAAATAACGTGTTTAATCTACACCTACGTGATGAGGAGGGCGTGAAATCTGCAGGATTGTTAAGAAAATTGTGCTCTGAAGCCTCAAAACATTGCCTGATCTCCATGAAGCCCAACAGCAGCGTGTTTGCTAGCAGGCTAACTCTTAGCACACTAGTTAATTCTCCCAAAACAACATTTTAATGAGTTAGACTGATTTAATATATTATGGGATACAGTTCTATAATTAATGGAACAAATAAGACCCAAAATCAGACACTATTCCCACCACTTGTGTCTTTATTGTCTCTCGCCAGGCTCATTACTAGTTAGCTTGCAGGCTAACTCGCTAATGTTCCCCGAGCAGCAAATACACAGGCAAAATGCACCTTTTCAACATTTAAATAAATACACATGCATCCCACCTGGTCTGGAGCGCTTTCTGTAGACATTATGAGTGTGAATTTTGTATTTTTTGGGAGATTTCCAGCCTGCTGCTCCTCAGAGGTTCTCCTGAAATGGCGAGCTCGCCCAATTCCGGTCCTGAAGGAGGAGGGACTAGGGGAATATTTTTGTTTTTTCAATATTTTTTAATTTAAATGTAGTTTAATTAGGGTTTATATATCATTTTAGTCTTAAAAAGAGTCCATAAATTAACCAGAAGTCTAAAATCATACAACACGCTCAAATAAACTTTTTTTAAGATTTTGAAAAATAACTCGACTTTTATCGCAGATCTAAAGCGTATATGTCAACAGTCATTGGAGAGGGGAGATGATTTAGAGATCAAATAAAATTCTTAATGTAGAAAGACGACAAAATATATTTAAATATAATTCCATATTAAATAAATGATATCCTCCTGAGACCAAGGTTAATATTTTTCTCAGATAATGCAAGTGGTATGGTTAAAACAACAACAACAACAACAATAAATATAATGATGATGATGATTATTATTATTATTATTATTATTATTATTATTATAATTATTATTATTACTATGTCCCTTGTAGTGGGTATTGTAATGATATTGTGTTAATTTCTGTTAAAATGTTTCATCAGAGGGCCTCCAGTCTCAGAGGTTGTTCTACAACCGGGCAGAAGCTTTATTAAGAATGTAAGGATAGTTATATATGACAGAGTTTAATGCACGTTTAGCAAATAAATAATCCATCTACAACTAGAAATAATTTTATTTCAAACCATTTTTTATGTTAAAAAAACAGCGAATGGGTAGAATTGATTCTTTAAATATCTTTGTGCTTCTCTGTTATTAATGGGTAAACAACTGCTCTGTCAATATTATTTATTATTATTGTGATTCTCTATGTTGCTATTTAATGATGTTTAACAACAACAACGAAACAATAATAATAATAATAATAATAATAATAACAATAATAATAACAGTAATAATTATTATTATTTGTATTATTATTAAAAGTACTATTGTTATTTTAATTTATTTTTATTTTATTTTTTAGTTCATGTTATTCTATTTTATTTTATTTTTATTTGACTTTATTCCACTGTACTCTATTCTAATTTATTTAGTATATTTTATTTTGTCTTTTCTCCTTCCTCGCGTGGTCTTTTTGTTCCCAGAATGCATTGCGGCCGTCCTTTTCCTCCATCTTTGTTGTGTATCAGGCAGGTAAACTTCGGCACTGTTTTAAAAAATCTAAATTTTAATTCAATTCTCGAGCACAAACCACTCCGATACTTATCTGAGAGTGTAGATAAAAGATTGGACCTACGTTCTGGCCCGGTTCTGTTGAGTATAACCACACGATGCTGTGGATTTTGAGGGGATAGTTCTCAGATTTGTGCGAAAGGAGGCGGCTGAGTCTCTGAGGGACCGAACTTCAGTGAAATTTTGAAATCTTTTAAGATTTTTACCACTTTTTAAACACGTTTGTAAACTCACTACTGCACTTTTACACCCTGGGGTCTGTTCGTGCCTCGGTTAGATGCAGGTTTTGCTTCATATGGCTGAAAAGCGATTTTGGACTAACGTGTTAGCGTTCTGTATCAAAGCTATTATAAATTAGCATGTCGGTTCTATATTCAGACAAAGTTTATAATGTGGATAAGTAATATACTTCAAGTAAAACGTGGACATGGTTGTCTGTTCACGTGCTGGTGGTTTACCTCGATGTATTTGACGTAAAACGGTCTTGATGCAACCTTTTCCAAATTTCCTACGTTAGACTAATAATCTACTCAAGAGGTTTATGTATACATGTTTGTATATTTGGACACACGTCTTTTTGAAATTTTTATAGTGTACGTTTTTATACTATACTGTTATAAAGCATTTATTCTATTTTGCTGCTCTTACTTTTTACTGGCCACTTTAATGTAGTAACACTGCAAATGTCTTTCTTGTGGGACTGAAAATGGGTTATCATCTTAGTTTCTTAATCTCAAATTTTGTCTCTGCAGGACTTCTGAGCCTGGGCAAGAGAGATCACAATGCCTGGAAGGTCAGTGGCTTTTAAAACTGCGCTGGAAATTGAATAACGAATAGTGTCTTGCTCAGTTATTTTTAAATTTTATGGTTTTGAAGATTGAAGGTTTGTCACACAGTGAAATGAGGTTATGCTTCATATCGATCATTACGATCATTAGTTACAGGGACAGTTCCTCTGGAGACACTGAGGGTTAAGTGTCTTGATCAAGAACACAGTGGTAGAAAGTGGGGGTGTCTATTAAGGATGGCATGAACATTGAAACTCTAAGTTTCAGAGCTGGATAGAGAAGCCTGACACACACACACTGCTGTTAAGATTCAAGATTATTGTTAGTGTGAAATAATCACAAAACTGTAAAACTGCTGTAGACCTTCATGGTGGTTAGGGAGGTGCCCCTGTGATCAGAAGGTCCTGGGGCCTCTTTACACTTTAATACCCCCCCATCAGCCAGCATAAGCACTGAAGGTTGTTTGGCTCTGATCTTCCTTTTAAAACATTTTAAAGCTTTAATCTCTGAGATAATCTACTTTGGGCAGCTCCTGAATAGGGGTTGCCACGGCAGCTCCACTGTCTCCATCTCCTCTGGATCCTCCTGTCTCGCACCAACTGCCTGCATGTCCTCCCTCACCACATCCATAAACCTTCTACTAGACCTTCTTCTCTTCCCTGCATCTCCATCCACAGCATCCTCCTCCCAACACATTCAGTCTCTCCTCAGCATCCTCCTCCCAACACACTCAGTCTCTCCTCAACATCCT
>JBBPCX010000018.1:19480955-19493940 GCA_037974365.1 Hydrocynus forskahlii | reverse complement strand
GTGTGAAGGTGTGTAGGTGTATGATGGTGTGTGTGAAGGTGTGTAGGTGTATGATGGTGTGTGTGTGAAGGTGTGTAATGTTTCTCCTCTATGATGTTTGGATGTTGTTGATAAATCCATCGTTTCATGCTGCGTTTTGATTGGCTGGTCAGTAGCTGTAGGTCGGAGCAGTGCGCACACACACACACACACTCACACTCTCACACACACACACACTGAGACATGTCTTTGGTTGCCATGATGACGGCCATCTTTGATCCTCTCTCAGTACGATGTAGCACCACCATTTAGGAGAAACGACCAAAGAAATCAACACGACTGTTTCACGGTTGTCGTCTTTAGTCTGGAACAGAACAAAATCGTGCAGTGCAGACCAGCCATAAGGACACTGCAGAGTGGCTGTAATGAGTCTGCGTCTCGTCCCGCAGGTCAGGTGCTGAGCGCTCACGTCTCGGGCCGCGTGGTCATGAAGAGCTACCTGAGTGGGATGCCAGAGTGCAAATTCGGAATGAACGATAAGATCGTCATAGACAAGCAGGGTAAAGGGGGCACCACTGATGATGCAGGCAAGAGGTAAGGTCCTTTAACTCGGGTTTCTGTACTCACGTTTAAAGTGCAAGGACTAAAGTAATGCCAGTGACTTTTAGTGTTGGACGATTCACATTTTTAAAAGTTTACACTGAATCAGTATAATTAAGGATGTTAACATATGAGGGAAGGGTATGTCCATTAAAAATCTGTAGAAAATCTGCAGTTTGTGATTTGGCCACACGGTGGCGTTGAAAGGTTTCCTGGTGCTCTGGGTGGTTTAACAAGCTGAACTTATGAGAAGACTTTTTTCCCCCCTCAGGATTTGCTTTTGTTCTTTCCGACCACTTCAAGCTTTCACGTTTGTACTTATTGCTTTTTATAAAAACAATGCTTGTATGTAGGTCCAAGGAAAAATTCAGTTGTCTATTTTTTAAGTTAAACCAAATCATAAGTCATAGTGTAGGCTGTAGAAGTCAATTATCAAGATGTCTAATTAATAATTTGATTAATTCTGAACTGAAATCAGCTTGAAATGGTACCTAAGCCAAGTTTGAGTCGTGGACGGCTTCTTTCCCTCTATTAAACATGCGCAAACAATTCGAATACAAAGTTAATGATGGTCTTCTGATCACAAAAATATAATTGTTATATAATAAACTGTTGACATAAAACTGGTGAACTGAATTTATCCTCAAATTGCCCAACATTAGTGAACTGAATTTCTAATCCAACTGCACAAGCCTAGTAAAATGAATTTACTCTCAGATCGCCCAAGCCCAGTGAACTGAATGCATTATTTTGTCAGTCAAGAGATGTGGAGTGAGAATGAATGCAGCAGTGAGTCTTTCTTATTAAGATAACATCAACCTTTATTGCTCCTACAAGTAGGAAATTTGTATTGTTGCTGCAGAAAGAAGAAATTTAAGAGCAGCAAAACAATAGAATAAAAGATGTACAACAAAACAAGATGAAATAAAAAAAAAATACACTGTATAAAAATGAGTATCGTGGATAAATACACGTACACATTGGAGTGTCCTCAGCTGGCACCGGCGAAACAGTGAAGGTTTATCTTCTGAAAATCTGGATCCCCGTCTTGTCTTGCGTCGTCACTTTTTTCTTTCCTGTGTGGGCGTGCTGGTATGTGTCTAAGTGCTAGGTTCTCTTCTGGTTCTCCTGGAAGAGGCAGTGGTTTTGTTCTTTGGTTCATCCTCTGTTTTTGTTTGTTTTTTTTATTTGTGCCGTTTTCTCTTCTCTCTCTCTCTCTCTCTTTGCTGGACTTCAGTGAGTTGGGGGGCAGGTAGCGTACCTCTCACTCCTGACCTCACCTGGTCTGCCATCCGCATATTGTCCCGTCTTTACTGTGTGTAAACCCGTCTGGTATGTTTGTGTCATGCCATCGAAAAGTCTCGGTAGGACTAGACTCTGTGACAGACTTGACCTGGCATGGCACTGGCATGACACTTGTGTTGCTTCTGTTTAGTACTTGAAAATAGAAGTGTTAGCGAGGTGAGTGCGGTCCATCCTTGTTTATTTCTAGCCTGTTTGAGAGGTTTAACTTTGTCCGACTCATGAATTCATCTGTCCTGTCCTTTCGTAAAAACTAGCCACCCCAACTAGCTACTAGTTTTTTTTTCTTTTGTGAGTGTGCATAAGAAACATTTTTTTAGGTCCATGGTTCCTTTCACTTCCCCAAGCTCTGACCACGACACAAAATACTGAATAGGGCCTGGCCGGTATATTGTTTGACTGATAAATTAGCTGACATTTTGGTTCGACAAATTGATCAGTATTGGAAAAGGTCATTGGTCCTGTATTTTCTAAGGAAGAGGCTCAAACTGATGTCAGGTCTGGGATGTCCCGGTCCGACGTACCAGGAACAGTTTATTTACAACCTGCAGCAGCAGTGAGGAGCATTTTCAGACGCTGGAAAAGCAATAGAAATGTCTGCAGTGTGGAACTATATCACAGAGAGATATAAACGCATGTAATACAAGGTGTTTTTTGAGCTTAGTATCTTAAAATAGTGAATTAAAGTCTACTTTCTGTCAGTTGCCATGTACAAAACACACCACCGCCACATTTTTCACTCACAGACACTCAAATGACGATCAGTAGGAAAACGGAACTATCAGAGAAAGTTTGACTTTCCATCCGTGCTGCTTCTGGTTTTATAAACAGCGATTTAAAGGTTCAAAAGAAAAGGAGAGAATAAAAAGGATAAAAGTGCTGCTGTGGTAAACAGGCCCTATTGATAGGATATCATAATGTATTCACCACACAATGTATTAAACACAATTTATTAAAATATCCATTTGCATAATCACTCTACAAAAAATACCATCTATCAGCGTGCACCACTATGGACACACAAACTGTTTTACAGTGGAAAACACAAACTTATATGAAAACGGGTTTTTTTTAACCTTAGTTTCCTAAAACATTGGCACAAAGTAGATTTTTATTCAGTTTCCATTAGTAGTATGCCACCAGAACCATGCACAAAATACTCTCCAGCCACATTTTTCACTCTCAAATGATGACCAGTAGGAAAATGAAACTATCAGAGAAATTCAGTTTTTCCATCCGTGCTGCTTCAGGTTCTAAAACCAGCGTTAAAGTTTAAACAGTGCTGCTACAGTAATTAGGCCCTAGCACTTTGCTTTGGAACCATAGTGTGTTCACCATACTGTAAAAATGATCATTTCTGTAAACACGCCATATCAGATGTTGTGTAACACTATGCACATATAAAAACTATTGAATATGGATGACAGGTCAAAAAATGGTGCTGTAAAGCACATAAAGGGTGTTTTAAGAACCTTTCCAGTGGAAACTCTAGCTAAGAGCTGAGGTAGTAGTGGCAGAGTGGCAGTGATATGGGATCAGAATCGTTAGATAGTCAATACTAAAGTTCTCAGATCAGATAAGGGAGCAATAAAACTGGACCGGGACAGTCCTGGAGGACGTAGTGTCAGATTAGTATCGGTATTGCTGTCGGTTTTCATATCGGCCATGCCCTATTACTGTATGCATTCTCATGCAGAGTGATTACTCTTACCATGCCTGCAAGAACCTTTTTAGATCAAGTTTTGTTCTGGTCAAAGTGATAACTAAGCCCAGATCCCTCCCAACATGTTTCTAATACATGAACCTACTGCTGTGGGTCACTTTCGTCCCAGGAATGTTCTTTGTTCAGCATCTGTGTGTTTCTCCTCCCTGTGTCCTGCAGCAGTGGGAAACAGTCTATAGCCATCGATGACTGCACCTTCCACCAGTGTGTACGACTCAGCAAGTTTGACTCGGAGCGCAGCATCAGCTTCATCCCGCCGGACGGAGAGTACGAGCTCATGAGGTCTGTGTGTGTGTTTAAGTAAAAGTGTGCATGTCTTTATACACACACACTGTGTGTCCTTGCCTGGTCCAAGCAGGCCTGTCCTCTGCATGTCCTTGCTGCAGGTATCGCACCACTAAGGACATTATTCTCCCATTCCGCGTCATCCCACTGGTCCGAGAGGTGGGCCGCACCAAGCTGGAGGTGAAGGTGGTCATCAAGTCCAACTTCAAACCCTCGCTGCTGGCACAGAAGATCGAGGTGAGCCAGGTCGCGCTGCTCTAGCAGAGAATAATGGAGGAACCGTGACGTACCGTGAACAGATGTTTTTCCGTTCCAAATAAAGAGACACACAGGATCTAAACTCACAAGTCAGTATTTAAGCCAGGATTCAGGGGGAAAAACCAAACCAAACCAAGATTCCTCCCTGTGGCTCTAGAAACCAGTGAACCAGGCCTTGCTTTCAGAAGTTAATAGACTGATTGTTGCACATGCGGTTTTCAATTACTGTTTACTAAGCCCTTGGGATCAAGGTACTTGTGCATCTGTGTTAGACTAAAAGTGTATTTTTGAGCACAACTATCAAGAATGAAAATGCCTGAGTATGCAAAATCCACTGTGAATTACTGTGACTCTGCTATCCTCTTTAAAAATAGCCTCACACCTGGTTTAAAGCCTTTTGAGTCTTGTGGGGATCGTGTTTGGGTAGTAGACTTCTATATCAGACTGTTCTATTCGAAGCTTCTAACGATCTAGTCACTTAAATCGATAGATGGATCATGGAAAATATGGAAAACCTGAGCTTGTACATGGGGTAATAGGGACAATTATTATTGGTCTGGTGTTGGAATTCTCTATTAATGCTCACCACACTGTGCATGTGGATTATAGTGTATAATACTAAAAAACAAATATACTGATGGTTACAACAGCCTTAACATGTTGATTATCCTCTCATCACATTTCCATAGTCATGCATGTCTGGAACTTAAGATGGGTTGATGCAGAGTGATCATCTCATGATTTGTGAAGTGCAAGTATTTCCACCTAAACATGGAAAAATATTGATAGACTCTGGTTAGGAAGTGTTTTTCTTATAATTAGTGTTATGCCCCCATTAATTAGTGTTATTTCCTCAGGTACGCATTCCTACCCCTCTCAACACCAGCGGTGTTCAGGTGATCTGTATGAAGGGAAAAGCCAAGTACAAGGCCAGTGAGAACGCCATTGTTTGGAAGTGAGTCACGCCTGTGTTCTGCACTGACTGGCTAATCTCAGCTCTGCAGCTGGATCTAATTTTCTTTCATTCTGTTTTGCTTTAACCAGCCTTGTCCTTTCCCTCTGTTTCTGCAGGATCAAGCGAATGGCGGGTATGAAGGAGTCCCAGATCAGTGCTGAGATCGAACTTCTGCCCACCAATGATAAGAAGAAGTGGGCACGTCCACCCATTTCCATGAACTTTGAGGTCAGTTTGGTGTTCACATTCAAAATCTGTAAAAGCTGTACACCACGTTGCGGTTAGTGTTGGCGCCTTAGGTTCTCACTGCAGCTGCGAGGCTGGTAGAGCTGAAGGTACTATCACATCAGCTGGCGAAGCCCAAATCCTCCTGTCCTCACCTCACCATGTTCAGTGATCTCTAACACAGGGGTCCTCTGGTTACGACATTCTCGACATACCAAGTTTCAAGTTTACGATGCTCACTCCCATAAAAATGTAAAAAAATTGAGACGTGAGTGTTTCGGCATACACCGCTAGTGTCGTATTATGGACTACGTAGGAGAACCGGTTCATTTGCGGGCGGCGGAAGAATACGCAGTAATTCGGCGTATGAGTGAGGGAGTTGTCGTCCCTAGCACCCTTACCTTAGCCATTTTGGACTGTTAAAAGTACAAGTACTGTATATTTATGTCCTTTTCCTTTTTCTGTGGCTTAGTTGTGTTTTTATGTTCTAGATTATGATTTTACAGCTGTGTTAGGATCGGTATGTGACTTAGGCTAGGGTGCGTTTCTAAAATTCGGGTTACATCGCTGTCGTAGGACCCGAGGACCCCCTGTAGTTGTTTCTGGCACTATGTAACACTCTTAAATGAAAAAGGACAAAAGCACAGATAAAACGAGATTGCATTTCTGTAAAGTGTGGTTGCATGATTGCTATAAAACCGGTGTTTAGAGAAACCCAAACATTGGTTTTATGGCCAAAATAAGTTTATTTTAAAAAAAATCTGCTCACAGCAGGGTCTCGAACCGGCACCTCTTCTGACTCTTCATTCAGCGCCGCGTTTTACCGCTCCACCACGGAGGGAGGGTTTAACCCGCTGTCTGTTATTAAACCATTTATGTTTAAGGATGGCAGAACTGGACAGCAAACTGCTATTATCTGAAAATGGGTGGGGCTGATTATTTTTAATTAAGCCTTAAACAACTGTTTTATAACTGACGAGTTTTGCTGTCTTGAAGTCTGTTTGGGATTTGTTGCTTTGCGTTTTGTCGCTTTCCAGCCGCCATAGCCGTGACATTACAGTACTCGCTCTGAGACTCTCTCCCCGCTAAAAAAAATCTGAACACACAAGTGATACTTATAAAAAAACAAATAATGAAAATAAAACTCAAATAGAACAATAGTGTGATTGCTGACCCAATCACACCAGTCAGACCTAAAGTGGCTGCTCCTTTAGTTTTTAGCTGCATGATGTACTTTTCCCTCATTTCCGCTTCCTGTCCTGCAGGTTCCTTTCGCCCCGTCCGGCCTCAAGGTGCGTTACCTGAAAGTGTTCGAGCCGAAGCTGAACTACAGCGACCACGACGTGATCAAATGGGTTCGCTACATCGGCCGCAGCGGCATCTACGAGACGCGCTGCTAACGGCCGACCCGGCGAGGAGAGAGGAGCCGGAGAGGCGGGTGAAGGAGGTCCAGAGCGGCATCTACGAAACACAGCGCCTTTTTTCTTGTCCTCCTGTCCTCCTCTCCTCCATTTCTTACAAGCCTCCGTTCACACGTACAGCATCATACAATGAGAAACACAGATTTAAAAAATGTTTCAATTTTCAGAACACAGCGAATATAATGAAAACTTGTCCCGTGGAGAGAGAAAAAAACCCCAGAGAAGTTTAAACATGTTAATGAATAAATGCATTTACATTCATGGTCCTCCTTCCTTTTATATGTAAGTACATGCTATAAGATGAGGCCCCTTTTCCATTAGCCCACTAATGCTTCCTCTTCTAATTCCACCACATGCATTCCTGACCCCCTACTGATTTGCAGGGAAGTGGGGGGGGCCATATTCCCCCTAATAAGCGATTACCAGTGAACCTGTGCTTTTGTTCAGGCCTCATCAGTGTTTGTATTGCAACTTTTTTCTGTCTTTCACTTCCATTTCTGCTTGCGTGTGTGTTCTGTATGCTGTAGTGTAGTCAGCTAATGGACCCGATAAATTGTACGCCCTTATTTTTCTTTTGTTTTATTCATGAGACTTTTTTTTTTTTGCTTTTAATTCCTTCACCCCCAAGTGTATTAGTTAGATATAGTTCATGTTTTTGTGAGCAGTTTTCTGTGTATGCTTCACAATGCTCTCGCCCCAACTTGTATCACTTATCTCCTCTTTCATCTTTCTTTCCACCGCTGTACTTTTGCCTCTGAATATTTTTCTGTTCCCAGTGGCTAATGAGGAAAAGTCGTCTGCTTTGGTCTCTGATGTTCCGTTCGTTTTTTTTGTTTTTTTGTTTGTTTTTTTTGTGTTTTTTTTTTTTTTCTTGAGTTCATTTGTGCGACCAAAATTCTCAGAAATGAGAAAATATGAACTTAAAGCAACAACAAAAAAAAAAAACCTACTAATACTAGAATAAATCCAGCCGTGTGTGTGTGTGTGTGTGTGTGTATGTGTATACGTATTATATACACCATAAAAAGAGGTAAAAACGAACTGCCAGGCCGAGGTAGAACAGTTTCAGCTATGAGTGTGTGTCGGTAGTCGAAGCTTATTTGAGCTGGCTATGTAAACGAGTGAGCCTCTGTGGCAGAGGGGTCCCCCAACATCTCTCAGGGACTTTAACCCCCAGTTTCTCCCCCAGCCCCCCACTTTCGGGTCGACATTCTTCTTCCCATGAGGTGTTCTTTTCACCAGGTTGTTTACCATGCGTTCGAGGTGCGTCACCGTGATTTCTCCAATGCACTGACACCTTACGTTCACGCATTTCTCCTCAGGCTAGTTTACTAGTTTGCGATTTACGGCACAGACGTTGAAGGCACAGCTGAAAAAGAAAAGGGAAGGGAAACGACAGCCAGAGCAGATGGGCGATTGGAATTCCTTTGAAACCCAACCAGCTCCATTTCAAGGGAATCTTCTCTTCGGTCTCGGAATCTTCCAGTGTTGGCAGCATTGGATTCGAGAAGTTTAACTTGGCTTCTCTGACTCACGTCCAAGTCCTTCCCAATTAAAAAAAAAAAAAACAAACAGAAAAAAAACAACCGCATTTCTATTCAGATATGAAGGCCAAGCTGGAGGAACGTTCTTCACTGCCCTCGAGGCTCGCAGCCTTGCCTCGTTTAACCCCGAAGAAAGCGAGTCGGGTCGCCCTCTGCTCTTTAACGTGTTTGTTCTTGCGCTCTGTAAGCTTCGGAGGTCCACGTTACACTACAGACTTTCAGTTTCTCCACACCCTCTCATAGTCCCAGTTTGAGAGATGATGAGGGTCCTACTGGCTCGATCCTTCCGCTTCAGTGTGTGCTCTTCATTTGATAACTGTGATCGTCCTGTTAATCCTAATAAAAACTATTACTATTTCCCGAGTGTTCCTTTTGTTGTGAAAGTTGTTTGAAACGAGTTAAAAGTTTGGAGTCAGTATTTTCAAGACAAGTGTTCACAATGGTCTTGACACTCCAGGCCTCTAAAACTCCTCAGGTCTTCGAATAATCCTCCAGTTGAAATGGTCTAGAACGGTCCGGACGGATAAAGGAATTATAAAGTAACCGAGAAGCATCAAGAGTGAAATCGCTAATATTCAGAATACTTTTTTTTTTTTATATCTTGGAGGTAATTGCAGAATATTATCATTAAATAACTTGACAGAATACTTCACATCAATATACTCTCTCGGAAATATAAGTTTATACCAAGTTATACCATAAAAATTATTGATTATTGCAAGTAGAGTCTTAAAGGAAAGGTGCCATAAGGGATTTTTTGAGCCTTTGAACCTTTAAGAACCTGCACATCACATCTTTCGCTAGTTCTCCAAAGAACCTTTAGATCAAGGTTTATACATCTCAGTAAGAAAATCCCCCCAGAGGTTAAAAAGTGCCAGTTTGTCTCACTCCTCCAACTGCTGAAGCCAGTAGTGGCCTTATTTAAGAGATATGGTTCTGTTTTGGGCACAGTGTTGAGCAGATTTTATTATACAGCTTGCCGCTAAACATCTCAAACTCAAGTAGAGAAGATGAATTTCTGAGTTTCTTCCATGTCCCCCTGTAGCCAAGGCCCTGGTCTCTGCTGTAGGAAACCGTGGACGGTTGTTTTGTGGCATCATGCAAAAACATTCCTTTGTTCCAAAATGTGAACAGAAGTGTTTGATTCCAAATTTTACAGTTTAGTGCATGCAATTTTGAAGACCCCCCCCCAACGGCATCAGATACTAATGGAGCGTGTTTGACAGAACTGAACCAAGACTGTAGATCTCCGGAGACCAGAGGAGAAAGTCTTGCTAGGAATCAGTATTCCTGTGTGAAAACCCAGGGAGGGGTTGAGTATGTTGGGTATGCTGTTTTTGTGGGAAGGCATGCGTGTGCGCGCGTGTGTGTGTGTGTGTGTACACAAATGCAAGGGTGACTGGTGTGTGTGTGTTTGTGTGTTTGGGATGATGTCATGGCCAATCATTAACTGGGTGTTGGAGCCAGAGGACGGTCCGACTGATGGATCGATGGCCAATTAAACTGTCGTCCCTCATGGCCGCTGAAAGAGGCGCTCCTGTCTCTGCTCTTTCTCCGCTCTGCCCTTCCACCTCCCTCTCCTTTTCTTCCTCGCGCTTTCCCAGAGTGAGTGACAGCGCGGGGGTCAAGCGGCCTCCAGTTCCGCAGTCACCTGGCCCGCTGCCAGCGCCCCCCCCCACACACCACCACAGCCCCCAGCTCCCCCCTCCCGGGCCTCCAGCCAGAACGAGGGGCGGAAGTTCTGAGGCTGCTGCTCAGGTGTCCTTCGACGGAACCCCTGTTCCTCCTCACCCTTCAGGAGCGCCGGCGTCACCCTTAGAGCCTCCTTTAGGGAACCCAAAGGGGTTCTGCTGTGGCATTCCTCCAGAGGATCTCATTTTTGTGACTGTAAGAGTGAACTCTAGCTTTGAGAGCAGAATCTTCTGAAAGTGAGCATTTTAAATGAGCGAAAAGATCCTTCTGGGGTTCCAGTCTTGGATTTCAGATTGTAGGAGATACATGTATAGAGTTTCAAGCGTTTTGAACGTAGAACGTGTATAAATGTGCAAGTGATTCAGACTGCACTCTCGTGACTTGTTAAGAAAACATGGTTCTTTAAAGAAAAGGGTCTTTGAGGAATCTCAAGTATTTTACAGCATATGGTGTTCTGTTGTATGTGTTCTGTGGTTTCTGTAGTTCTGTGGTTTGTGTTTCATTGTTTCTGTGGTTCTGTGGTAAGTGTTCTATTCCTATGGTTCCACAGTTTCTATGGTTCTATTGTAAGTGTTCTGCAGTTTCTGTGGTTCTGTCGTAAGTGTTCTGTGATTTCTATGGTTCTGTTGTAAATGCTCTGCAGTTTTTTATAGTTCTGTTGTAAACGTTCTGTAGTTTCTGTGGTTTTACGATACGTGTTCTGTGGTGTATATGGTTCTACAGCAAGTGTTCTGTTGTTTCTATAGCATTTCTCCAAATAGCCATTTTTGACACCTTTATGTTTGAGCGAAGGCTTGAACTGTTCAAGTTTTTATGGGGTCGTGTGTCCTGGTTCATCATGTTTAAAAGTTGAAATGAAGCTTTTTTTGGAATAAAGTTGTATAGAACCCGTAACAGTTATATAGAACCCATGGCATCCATTTTTGTCTTTTGTTTTTGAGTGAATGCTCGGAATATTGTTCAGCGCTCGACATGGGTCCTGTTCCAAACTGTTTAGAAGCTACACCCTTATGGTTTCTCAAGGATTCTAATCATTAACTTTGTAGGTTCCCTTATTTAAGAGCCCAGATCTTGAATAAAATGTATATTTTTTGTTACATTTTTCCCCAGAGGTTCAGCTATTAAGTTTACAGTTTTACATGCTTGAAACAATCCTGTCATTTTTACACAATTTTCCAGTCTCTGTTCATCCCTTAGAATTAAACAGGCTCTTGTGCCTGTCACTTTAAAACATATATATGCAAATGAGCTCTGTCCTGATTGGCTGTCCCATACTGTGCTTAATTCAAAGAGCTGTCCAGGCTGAAACACTCTTTGCAACTTCAGTGTGAGTGGGCATTTTACGGACTGTTATGTTTTAAAAGTACATCAAACTGAATAATTTCTAGAAAATTGACCCTTAAGAACTTAAAACGTTCATCACACTTGGACAGTTTATTTACAGAAATGGCTCTGTATCAAGAAATCTATTAAATAGTTCCTTAAGGAAGCAAAGGTGGTTCTTCTATGACATCCCTCCCCCTTTTTAGCACCTTTAGAGCATGCATGCCTTCCATGAACCGTTCTTCAATAATGTCATTCCCTGTATTTAGCCCGTTTCGGGTGTTTTGTAATGGTACAGCTGTTTCACCCTCAGGCCGGCAGTCTTCTAAACTTTCTTTGAGAAGAACAAGCGAGGCATTGTGCGGTCTTATGAATTTTGAACGGAGCTGGAGGTTATGCAAGGGCCCTCGGACTGAGGACCCTCCGTGCCAAGTAAATCCATCATGAGGTAATGATTTCCTCTCGGTCAATCCTGGACCGCTCTCGGTAATGATCTGCGAGGTAAAGCGTCGTGCTGTGAGAAACCGCAGGCCGTCCCGCAGCCCTCCAGAGGTCAAAGAGTCTAATGGGGTTAGCGAGAGACTGAGGGCCATTTGGCCGAGGATTCTGTGCGTTACGCCAAACTCTGCAAATGCCAAATTTGCACCTCATTCTGCACAATGGATTTTTAATGAGCGCAGCCTGTGCATCCCTAATTTGAGCCTTTAAAATGCTTGTGTCGGCCGTTTTGTCAGAAGTTGACTTGCAGACAACACAAAAAAAAAAGCGGAAAATGTTGACAAGGTCGTGCCGGGCCACGCTGCACTGGGCTGGGCGGGGCTCGAACATGAAACGTTTTTTTATCGGTGTTCTTGGTTCCGCAAGCCCTTATTGAAGCCTGGAGGAAGTTAGTGTTTGTGCAGATGTGTGGGCAGATGCTCTGTGTCGTCATCGACCGGCCGAAATAAAAACAGGTGCAGACTCAGGATGCAGGTTCGCTTTCCTTTCAGGTCTGAGGCCTGAGGTTTTCAGGCCGGTCCTCGAGGACCCGCAGCTTCCGCTGCAGACCTGACCGAACCCGCGGCGGGAGTCTGAGCTCAGCTGTGCTAGAACACAGCCAAGCGGTGGTTACATGGGCTTCTGACAGTGAACCTCTATCTGTAGTGCAGGAGTAGGTCATTATCAACCAGTCAGAGTGCAAGACACTATTATTCGATCCTATCATGGCGTCAGGGGCAACGAAAGCAAAGTTAATGTTCAGGAGGCGGGAAACTAGTCAATCACAGCACAAGAGGACAATGCTCTGTCGACCTATAAGTGTGATAAATAGCCAATTTCAGCATACCCAGGATAATTACTGAGTCCTGGGACAGGAGATGAAACACGAGCGGTAGGACTATAATGCCGGGATAAGGAAACTACCCCATTGTAGTACAGGGGATGAGACAAACAGCTAGGAGGCAGGACTGCTAGCCAATTATAATACAGGAGACAGGACTCCCAGCCAATCGTAGTACAAGAGATGGGACAGCCAGCCAGTCATAGAACAGGAGACAAAACATTTAGCAAGTCTCATACAGGGCATAAAACAACTAGCCAGTCATAGTACAGGAAGTAAGACCACTAGCCAGTCATAGTACAGGAAGTAAGACCACTAGCCAGTCATAGTACAGGAAGTAAGACCACTAGCCAGTCATAG
>JBBPCX010000018.1:19399410-19413581 GCA_037974365.1 Hydrocynus forskahlii | reverse complement strand
CCAACCAAGCAGGAGGCACACCTGATTCCACCTCTGTAATCAGTTGGTCTTGGTTTTCAGTTACTCAGGTATGGCTTCTTTTTGGTTGGAACGAAAACGAAAAAGCCCTTTCTGGACAGGTTTGGGCACCCCTGGTCTACACGTTTACCACTTAATTCACGGAAGAAATTACGTGGTAAAGCATTAAGTCTTGGCTGCCAGGGACCAGATTTTAGTGCCAACCGTTCCAAGACCAATTCTTCACATGGGAACAATCATGCTCCCACTTACAGGTATTGCAAATTTCCCACTTGTGGGACTAATAAATGGTTTATCTTATAATCTGCAGCTGCACCGGCCCTTTATGGATGCGACTCAACACTCCTGCCTCATTTAGAAAGTTCAAGATTCCTAAAGTGTCTTAACAGAGGCTGCACCCTGTTTTATCCCTCTCACCCTTTATGCAGTAGGTACAGGAGCTCCCTGTGGCATGACGGGGACCTCAGGCTTGGTCCCCTTCTGTTCGGACACGGGGGTGGTGGGGAGGATCTCCTCCTTGGGCTCCACGATGCTGACGTGGTCGGGCAGAGGCTTCTTGGGGCCGATCTTGCCACTGGGGTCCCAGGGAAGCATGATCTTAACCTTGATGCCGAGCACACCTGTACACAAACACACAAACAGGTCACCATGAGACGAAAAAGCTTTTAACAAGGCCAAGAATGTTCCAAACTGTAAGAAACTACCATTCAAAGAGAGCTTTATTACTTGTTTGAGCATTTCACTCCAGCTCCAAACACCTCAGTCAGGTAAAGGGCTGCATTCAAGGGTTGATTCAAGATTTTGTAATTTTACGGTAAACCGCTTGTGTTGCCATCAGATTCATTTTTTAATGTGATTTTATATTGAAGAGTTATACGGTACACATTTACAGTTGGTGCACATACTACACCATTAAACTGCTATACTGTCTTTATTTCGTCATTTCTTGCACTTTGTTCAGTACTGTAACTGCCTCCTGTGCAACAATCACAGTTATGGTGCAATACAAACCATTTTGGAAGGTTTAGAGCCGGTTCACAGTACACTGTTACATTACTGCACATTGTTGTGTGTATTTGTGGTTGTATTGTTTGTCATAACGGTCTTTATTATACGCTGCACTGTGGTCTGTGAAGAAGTGTCTCATCACACTATGTACGTGTTCACGGCTGCTGATGACAGAGTTATCTTGAACCTCGATTTTCTCTTTTCTTTAATTTTAAATTCTCAAAAAATTCAGCCTCTGGATTAATACATTTCAGTCATTCAGTTCCGCCCTTCTCAGACAAATGCCTCGATGTCTTCAACCGAAAGGAACTGCCTGCTCTGAGGACCTGATGTCAGAACCACAGAACGTGATCCGCGACCCAGAATCCTCAGAGACGAGACGCCGTCCTGTTCCGACTCGTCATCGTATCATCACTGAAGGGGAGAGGATCACTGAAAGACTAAGATCAGGCAGAAATCAAGCAATCACTGCGCTGTCTGTCGAACAGGACATTTTCAGTTAAATGAACCTGCAGTGGGTCGACATATAAAACACTCAGATCAAACTGACAGGTAGACGACACTGACTGTCCACGTGGAATTAGCGAAATGCTAGTTTGTTAGAAGATTATGTAGATTTTTAGGAAATAAACCTATGATTATGCCTCTCAGTGCAACTTCCAACCACATGCTGGAATTTCTGAGTTTCCTTTGTCCGTTACCTGCCCGGACACTCTTACGCTTCAGTGGATGCAAAAAACTGACTCACACTGTGTTTATTAGGAAAAGGAAGGAAAAACAGTGTTTCCTAAGGGGCCCATATCATGTAAGACTAAATATTTTAATACATTTAATGAAAAGACTTTGATAGCCCCTGTCAATTTCTCAATTCTTTTATACAATATACACACATCTACACTAATACAAAAACATGACACCGCTCTCTGATGTCACATCTACACATCCACTTAGTCTACTGCATCATAGCCCTGTCCAGTCACACAGTGTTTATAGGCTCTACTGCTTTCTGAATAAGGCACAAAACAGGGCAGCCAGTTAGAACAGAGCTCGTTTACATATCAGTCTTAAAGGCACAGCGACAAGTGTTTTTATCAGTGGGACGAGGGAATACTCTGTCATCCACATTATAAATGGACCACGTGAGAGGAAAAATAAAATTCGAGGAAAAATTCAGGATATGGATCATTTTAATGAAGTATGTCTGGACCACGTCTACCAGTCTGTTCATTAAAATAGGTGATGCAAGGTTCTGCAAGGTGTTTCGTAAGACGACAGACTTAGTTATGTACTGGGCATAATTTCTGACGCTGGTCAACACTAACAGACCCCCCCTGCACCGCAGCCTCACGGATCCCACTCACCCTGTCGGAGCAGGACGTGGCGGACAGCGGTGTCGACGTAGTAGTTGACTGGATCTCCACTGTGGATCATCAGACCATCCACGAACTTCATGGACTTGGCCCTCTGACCCCTCAGCTTTCCAGAGACAACCACCTCACAGCCCTTGGCCCCGCTCTCCATGATGAAGCGCAGGACACCATAACAGGCCCTGAGGAGGCAAAAAGAGTCAAACCCTTTTTTAAAAAATCTATTTAATCCAGTCAGACACTATCCTGGTAGTTTTCACTCTTCTCAGACAAATGCCTCGATGTCTTCAACCGAAAGGAACAGTCCGCTCTGAGGGTCTAAAGCCAGAAGCACAGAACGTGACACCTGACCCAGAACTCTCGGGCGAGACATGCACCGTTCCGACTCGTCATCGTATCATCACTGAAGGACATTCACGCGTAAAAATAAAGGCTCCCAGAACAGTCAGGACCACTCAGGTATTCTCAGATGGGCCCAATTATTTCCCAACCCAATCCAGTACAGGCCTCTGAAGACTTTAGTGCCATAAGACTTTTTTTTAAATATAAAACGGTGTGGGTGCAAAAAACTCTAAAGCATCTCCATTTAAAGGCTTCTCCTAGAACTGCACATCCCAATTAAAAACCATTCAGGAACCTTTATTTTTTTTTAGTGTATTGTAGGAGGTAGGTGTGGAACAATCAATTCCATGATGAACCCACACTCCAGGTAAACAGAGAACAGTATTCTAGACAATCTGCTCACCTACGGACAGCCAAGCCTCCGAGCAGCTTGTAGCGGAGAGACTCTGCCTGGGCGATGGCGCACAGTCCTCTGGTGGCAACCTTCTCAGCATAGAGCTAAAAAAGAGCAGGAGCAGCAGGTTTGGTTTAGTAGTAGTAGTTTAAGTTTAATGCCGTATCAACAACAATGATTATGTCATGACAAAACGGTGTAAAATAAATTATTCGAAAACAAGAGACTTAAATAAACAGTTCTATTTCATAGGATTAGATGTTTATATACCTAACTGCGTACTTGAGACCTGCATCTTACACTCTGTGGGATGGTCAACTGCGTAACGGCGCCTTTTTGGGTTATCAATAAACAAATAAATCTAAGATTCTTTAAATCAATATGTGATTTTGAAAAATCCAAATCTTTGTGGTGGTACATTAAAAACATCTTCCAGACTATTCTGGTAGTAAAATCACTGCCTTGTGTCACTCAGAGCAGAACGACAAAGTAAAACGTGTTTCACTGACAAGGAAGTCCTACGAAACTGACATGACGGAGGCTCTTCACTTAAAAAAAACAAAACACCAACACAAAACATGTGTAAGCCTAGAATGATGAATACAGCATCTTGACTATTTGATCATTTCTAGTTTGAAAAGAAAGCCACCGTCTCTTTTTGGCAGCATGCCTGAGGAGCATTTTAAAGTGTGGAGCTCTTTAACAGCATAGAAAGCAATAAGGACTTCAAAATATAGTGTCACAGCACCAGTACTGAACACAGTGACCCAAGTGTTTTATTTAAACTTTGTGCCATAACTAATCAACAATCCAGATGATCTGGTGGGTTTCGGAATCAAGGCGTATACAAGGAAAAATGTAGCTGTAGCATTTAATACAAAAGATACAACTACGTAATCTATGTAATTTTGTTCTATTCACACTGACCAGCATCTCAGGATTAAAAAATGTTTCCATCCACATATTTTAGGCATATTTAAACAAATCAAGGGGGAAAAAGAATTTACAATGTCATTTCTACAGATGTTTGGCGATTTGACCTGTATAAACTTTGATCAAAAGTGAAATTCAGATGAAAACTAATTTGCTGAAGATCAGTGGTTTGTTTCTTGTAGGAGCTACGAAACATGACAGAAGGTACAAATGCACTGTCAATTAAAAAAAAAAAAGAAAGAAAAAAAAGCACCGATATCCACAAAAAAGAGTTCATGAAAAGCACATAGAAGCTAATCTACAGAGTTTCTATTCTAATTTCTAGTATTTTTCAGGTGCTTTTACTACAATAGTTTTAGTTTAAGAGCTGATGGAAATGACGCATGATTTAAAGGTTTTAGATAATTATTTTTTCTTGAATTTGACAGCTGGATAGAAACTTGGCTTCAGAAATATTTTGCCACGAAGTGCTCTCACCTCCACGCTGCCCTCTGGGAACCCAAACCTCTTCTGGACGACGGCAGTCAGCTCCCTGATGCGCCGGCCTTTCTCTCCCAGGACGTTCTGGGTCCTGCACAGTTACATCACTTTGTAACTTCATATTCAGGTACTTTTATACCCCAACAATGAGACTACTGCTCAGGCATTAATGAGAAATTACTAAGCACAGTTATAGTCTCCAATTTAAACTGTACCTGGTGGCTAGGATGATGATTTCTGTTCTTGTTGGTGTCACTCGGACCTCCACGCCGGAATACCCATCCTCGGCCAGCTCTCGAGTCAGGAACTCGTTCAGCTCGGCTTTGAAGATGCCGTCAGAGACAAACTGAAGGGAAAACACCACAAAACATCACATATCTGCATGAAATGGCTTTGAAAATGGGTTTTAAGTCACTTTGAGCCAAAAATGAGACGCTGGGCAACAGGGCAGAAATGTAATGAATGCCATTTACATGAATGACACATCACGGCATTTAATGGTTGAGAGGTTTTCTAGAGCTGTCAGTTTATATGACGCACCAGAAGTGCCACATTGTGGAAATATATAAACCACGCTGATGCAATTCATCACAAAATATTCCCATCCAAATTTACATTTATAAACATTATTAAATGTGGATAATATCTAGTCATATTATGTATAAATGTGTATACTTGAAATTTGGGCATTTTCAATACACTTATCTGAAGAAAGTAATCTACTCAGTAATCTCATTTTAGGCAATTACATTCAGTAACTCATTTCTGTGTGCTATCATTAGGGTTTACTGGTGACAGTTTCTGGGCTGCCCTGAAAGCAGTCATACTTTATTAGATTTTTAGACCAAGAATTAAAAAGAGCCCAATAACAATCAGCTCATATGCTGAGAGAAGCTGGATGAGCTAGAAGAGCAACAGTTGTGTGGGACATTCAGATTTCAAACTTCTAGGACTTAAAGCCATTTAAGTGCACTTTTAAATTACTGTAACTGCTCACTATATGTAAACAGTCAGAGGTATTATATTTTAAGCCAAAAAAGTACAGCCCAATAACAGCCCGTCCATGTGCTGAGAGGGGCTGGATGAACTAGATGATCAACATGTTGGTAAATCACTCAGATTTTGATATATCTTCCATTTTGGCACTTACAGGACTTCAAGCTGTTTCTCCTACTTAAATCTTGTTTATCTGGTCTTACCTAGTAATTCAGTTCTACTTTAATCTCAGTTTTAGAGCAGTAAGACTAGGGTCAAACAGATTTAACATCCCTCAGCCAATTTATATAGAAAGGCACTTCTATTTAATCCACTGTATCTGCTCTGTAAACAGTGATTATAATATTTTAGACCAAGAATTAAAAAGGAGAGCCCAATAACAGCCCATTCATGTGCTGAGAGATGCTGGATGAGCTACAGCCAGTCTGTGGGATATTCAGATTTTGTAGTATCTATTGCTTTGGCACTTTCAGGACTCCTCAAGATGTTTCTTAAGAAAGGTGCTTATTTTCAGGACAGTAATGTTCATTTTAACGTTGTTTAAACCTGGGCTCCTGGAAAACTTGCTATATTAAGCATCCAACACCTTCAACATGAAAATTACAGGCTGAGGAGCAGCCAGAGTGGGTCAGAGACAGATTTAACACCACTAACAGTCCTGAAAACAAAATTTAAGTCTTTATTTCTTATTAGAAGAGTAAGATGGTCCAGTTTGCTAGCTTAGCTTCACTGTTTATTAAAATTTCCTCCACTTTATTCACTCCCCTGCTTCAACCTGCCCATGGTTCACCGCATATTAGAAAAAATTGGCACCCAGAGACTCAGAATGAACTGAATAAGTGTTAACTGAAATAGTAAATACGTGTTTTAATCAATCCCTCAGGCCCGGCTCGTGAGTTCAGAGCCGCCATGAACCTCAAACAGAAACATCCACCTCAATCCGCCCCAAAAACCCCTCGCCGACACCCCAGAAACAACCCGATCCACATCTAAACACCTCCTCTCTACTGTCTGGCCGGTATTGGGCCAGGATTCTCCTCCGTTCCCCTGAAAAAGGGGATTAAACTCCCTCACCTTCCTCTTCTTAGAGATCTGGACCGCCATGTTGCCGTAGGCCTCAGACAGGAAAGGACCGCTTAGGAAGGCGGAAATCGTTATATGACAAAACAGCACTTCCGCTCCGAGGTTCCCGGCTGCTGGTAGTTGTAGTTTTTAGTGTTTATTTTTTTGTAGTTGTAGTTTTTTATGTCATTTATAAAAACGTTAGATTAATATAGTGGTATTAGATCAGTATATTTTAAAATACTTTTTATCCTTATGTTTTTAGCCACATATTTTATCTTTAATTTTAGTAACATAGTTTCCGTAATATAATTGATATAATTTTTGTCTGTACATTTTTAGTTATAGATTCTTGGCTTTATATTTTTAGTTATATATATTTCTTCGTTGTATATTTTTTTAGATATTTTTTTGTCTGTATGTTTTTAGTTACCCCTTTTATTTATAGTAATAGATTCTGGCTGTTTATTTTTATAATTTCAGTAATAGATTTTTGTCTATAATTTTAGGTATAGTCCTTTTGGCTGTATATTTTTAGTTACAGACTTCTGTCTAGTTTTAGTTACATGTTTATGTCTGTAGATGTTTTGTTACAGACTTATGTCTTTTTTTGGTAATATTTTTTTGGCTGTATATTTTTAGTTACAGATATTTGTTTTTGGCTTTATATTTTTGGTTATGGTTTTGATTATATATTTTTAGTTTTAATAAATTGTAGTTCTAAGATGGACTGGCTAGGTGAGTTTAACAGTGTTTTGGCAAACATCAGATTATCCAGTCAAAAACAGTCAGGAACAGAAATGTCCGCCCCAGCCGGAGCCGTCCTGAGTGCACCAGAGGGAGCTGTATTTACAGCACAGAAGAGTGATGGGACTCCCTCATGAAACCTCTGAAGCTCAACCAACACAGGACAAAACTACAGCCTGAACATTTTAGAATAGAAGTTTTGTGTTATACTTAAGCCAAACCCACAAGGGTAAAATCACATCAGAACATTTAATCATAATTATCATATATACAGTAACATTTCATGGTTGACATTGTGTTTCCACATCTTTTTAACATTTTTGCATAATTCAACAATAAATTAGAAACCGTGCGTCTGTTAAAACTTACAGGAAATTTAAATAAAAAATCAACACAGCTGACTGGTCACTGAAGTTTTGGACTTTCTCTAGTATTCCTACCTTTACAGATATTTTTTTGTTTAATAGTACATTACAGACTTGGAGTCAGGAAATACTACTGCTAGAAATATGTTTTTAAATATTTCACCCACTAGCAAATTATGCTGTGTTACAAACAGAAATCAAATTGTCAACAGCTGTAAAACCTCAGATCTCAAAGAGGAACAAATTTAAAATTCTTAGGAAATAGGGCTTCACCATAAATCATCTGTTAATCAGGGTACAGTTTAATGGTGGTGGCTAAAAGCTACTAGTTGCAACCTTTTGTACTTGTAGTTTAGTAGTTTGAGTAGATGTGTTACAATGTGACAGAAGTATATAATTCAAAAGATGAACACAAAATACGAGGTTTGTTCTCGTTTTCAAGTCAAATTTATTTATATGCCCCACTATCACACACAAAGGTAATTTAATGTGCTTTACAGGAACCAAAAAATGTTAATAAATCGAGAAGCATAAAAATACCAGGCAGTAAAAAAAATAAATAAATAAAAAATGAATAAACTAAATAAAACTACTAAAAAATTAATTTACAGTAATTCAGAGGCTGCTTCTACACAGGTGAGGTCAGGGTTCGACAAGGGCCACCAAACCTCAGGTTCATCAAATGGACACATCAGTTCTGTTCTCTCACATTTGGGCTTGGAGACGTGACAGTCTGTGTCACTGATGGCGTACGCTCCAACAGAGCCGTCCTCAAAGCCGACGAACACACACATCTCCTCAGAAAGGGTCAGAGCTGAAGGCGTTCCACAAAGATAGAACTTGCCCACTCTCTGCCCATCTGTTACACGTATGGCAACCAGGACCTGCTTGTTGTGAAGGTCACAAGAGTGATTCTGACACCTCATTGAAGGGTTGCAGATATAGACCGCATATTTACCACAAATGTCTACAAGAGGTTGCTGGACTGGTCCTTCTGTGTTCAACGAGCACAGTTTGCCGTGGTAGACGTCTAGGATGTTTATCTTGGGTTCATCTCCAGCAACAATCCCATGATGTCCATCGGATGAGAACTTAAAGAACTGTGTGTCACACTGGAAGGACTCTGGGAACTGGAACTGGTGGCACACTGTCTCTTCCGTTACCCTCCATGAATACAGCTCTCCTGAAATGGTAATCAGAACAACGTAGTCTGGATGTTCTGACAGTGGAGCAAAGGCAGCAACTTCCGACCATTCAGAACTGGAGAACCGTTTGCTGATATGACCAGACCAGAGACTGACAGCCAGGAGATCTCCTCTGTTGATGCCCAGAAGGAAAGTACTCTCTGGTGAGATGACAGCATCTCTGAGACTATGATGGATGCTACAAATCAAATGTCCGCTGCACAACTTCCATACCCTTGATAAGCCCGTTTCCGAAAGAGACACCGCGAAGTTGCCTTTTGGAGTTAACAGCACTCGAGATGCTTGACTGCCCCGGATTCTGTGAACATTCTCATTTGTATTTGTGTTCCACACATAAATGTCACCAGAAGCAATGGTCACAAAGTGTGTACCATCAGCCGAAAGAGCCATGGTCTCCACTGGACCATGGTGAAGCAAGTGGCTCTCCTGTTTCCCATTTAACATGGTCCACCTCCTCACTATCTCAGAACCATCTGTTGCATAGAAGTGTCCCCCATGCCGTTCCACAACAATTTGAACTACTTTCTCACCGGATTTTGGCATGGAGGCTGCCACCGAAATAAGATCCCAGTCCCAGTTCACAATGCCTGTGCTTGTGATGGCTGTAAGGTAAGGGAAGTCCTTAAGCTTGATAAGTTTGAAATACTGGGAGCTTCCGGTGTCGAGGCTTAACACACATTGACCTGAAACCCAGTTCCAGACCAACAGAAGGCAATCCCGCATCAAAGCAACAATGAAGTGCTCTTCAGGATCAAAAACTGCTTGCACAAATGTTTTGCCCCTCGGCGCACTTAACTGGTCTTCTACATCTAACAAAAGTGAGGCAATTATTTGGATCTGTTGCCGTTTACAGATAAGCAGAAGGTTGCCCTCAGAGTGGTCTGTGTTTAACACATCCTCCTTGGTGCAGCTCAGGCTCTCTTTAGTGAACACTGGGTTGGTAATCATCTTAAGATCCCATACAAACACACTTCCTCCGCTGTCAACACATGTTATTGTCTTTACATTCTCATGGAGGATAAGATCAAACAAAGACATTCCTGTTGGACACTTGAAGGAGGCCAATGGATAGCCACTTTGAGAGTCAAACATACTCACAGTTCCCTCGTTCTGACCACAGCAAACCATGTGGGCGTCCTCAGAACGTGACATACATGTTACACCAGAGGGGCACTGGAGTGGGTCAACTTCTATTCCCCCAGCAAACACACTTATAGACCTATTACCCTTAGAGAATACAAATATCTTGCCACTGGACACCAAGATCCCCCCAATGGTGACAATGTCCCTTTGGCCTTTTTCTTTGTGTTGGGTCTGAAGTTCCTGAAGGTATGAGGGAGCATTAATGTCCCACAGTAGGAACTGACCACTCTGAGTGGAGAGCAGGAAGACATTGGCAGAGCATCTCACATCTGCAAACTGTAATTCAGAGGGTTGGGAGAGTCTGAATCCTTCGGAATCACTTCCATTCCAAACCCAAGCAGAACCATTGTCCTGAATTACTACCACAGACCCACACTGAGATACAGCTGCCGTTATTATTGGAGATACCTCTGCTGCTGGTAGTACCCAGTGAGTTGCAGGCACAGAAGGTGTGGGGAATAATAACGTGTCCAGCCCAAAGCTTCTCATTGTACTTTCATGTCTTGCCTGGTTGACGAGTCCCTCTAACTCAGGGAAAACATTTATGAAGGGGAAAAGCCTGGCCTGTGTTATTGATGCTACGTCTGCAATTGAGTCTTCTGGCCAACAGGTTGAGGTTCTCAGGATAGTTAAGAGAAGTCTCAGTTCCCTGGGAAACACTTTCTGGGATGTTTTCTCCAGCCAAATTATCAGCTCCTGTGCCAGCCTTGCTTGGAACATCGTATGTAGGAACTCATGGGAGACCATCATGTGGCCGAGCTCCTCAGTGCTGCCGCTCTGCATTAGATGGAAAGGCAGCTCCAGCAGTTTTCTCAGATTAAGATGCTCACACTCGAATGAGCCCGTGGTGGGGAGATTGGACGTAGGCGGTCGAAACATCCAAGGCTGACCAGGGACCTGCCTGTCAGTATGCATCTTCTTTGTAAAACTTGTGGTGGTCAGTGGCTTGGCTGTGCCACACGCCCATCGGCCACTAAAATAGTCGGCCATCGAAGAATGCATTTTCTCTCGCTCGTTTGACGACAAGCTCCTCCCGTGGATGACCAGATTAAAATGCCTGCTGACCCAGGACAATGTTTTTGTGCTTGACGTGGTCCTTACCATCAGAAACCCCTTCAGGTCTAGCAGTAGCATCTCCACCACAACTTCTGGAACCCTTAATTTATATCGCACCGCATCCTTCACTGGGAGGAAAGCTGAGAGAACCTCATCATCACAAGACAGAATATCAGTCAGCTCAGCTTCTGTCAAGCCGTGCCTGGACAGCGTGAGATACTGCAGAGTCTTCCTGACCAACACTTTTCCATGTTTTTCCTCAAGGTGATCTAAAAACTGACTGATGTTTGCATGGACCCCAGGGACCAATGTGTTGGGGGTAACCTCTGATTCTGAGCTCCAGCCACACACTTGTCTGTGCAGGAGCTCCACAAACAAGGGGAGAGAACATTTCTTGAAGGCTTGATTAACATACATCTGCTGACCTGATGTTATCCTCCTGTTGGCTGCCAAGAGTAGAGTTGTCAGCATCTGGTTGCAACTTTTACTGTTTAGTGGCTTTAGCTCAAAGAACAAGGAAGATTCTGCGTAATGTGTCTGGATTGCTGAGAGAAGCCCTGACTTTGTTGGTGTTGAAGAGATGAAAAGCTTCACATTAGAGGGTAAAATCTTGGGAAGCCAGGTCAAGTCTAAAGGTCCATTGAGATTAGGCATTTGGTCAAGTCCATCTATAATAAGGATCAGAAGATGTGAGGACAATGAGCTTGTGGTCAAGAGATTGTTAAATGTGTCTTTCAGCTCAAATATGTCTTTGGGACAGATGCTGTAAGGCTGCTGGTAGCTTAAAGCTAGCTGATGGCACATGCTGGTGAGTAATTGTTTCAGGGAGCTGTTATAGTCCACAAATTGCACAATAACCACGGGGTCCCAGTCCTTCATCCATGTTTTTGCCTGAAAGAGAAGACATCTCATTACTTGCAAAGTATTTATAAAGCTGAAAATACATGCTCTATTGTTTAGCAACTGCTGCCTGGTTAGACACGCTTTGCAGATGATGAGAAAAATGACTCCTGATCTATCTAAAAGGTGAACCCTTCACATGAGATGAATAGTTAACTGACTAGCATGACTTGCTTGATCAGTTGACCGGTATGTTTTCACCAATTCCAGCTGGTCAACCACCTTGACCATTTTACACATGAATGTATGAAAGACCAGCAAAAGACACAGACTCTACATAAACCAAAACCAAAAGGCTCAAGGGCCTAACAGAAAAACACTAAAAAGCAGATACATAAGGATGGGGTAACATGCAGGACAGCGTCAGAGTTATCGTGAGGCTAATGACCAGCAACTGAAGAAATGAACTCTAGAACTTATAAACTAAACACATTTTGACAAGAACCAATTATAAAACACAATCACTTAAAATAAACACCAGACAGCTGACAATGTGACCACAGACATAAACAAACTTATTTCAAAATAAGAGTCCCATAAATATAACTAAAACATAACACCATTGCGACCACTAGCGGTTCAATGGGATCTTGGCAGTGTCCTGTCCAACTGGCCAACAGTGGAAAAAAAATGCTCAGGTTAACTGCAAGCATACCTGGTTTGCACAGTGGGCCAGGAACACACTTTTACCTGTGCATGGCCCACCAATAAGGATGAATGGATGGTTTGTGTCCTGCTCCAGGTAAGCTCTGACATGCTTGACGTCTTCTCGCTCAACTATGTAGAGACGAGAGAGGGTTTGGCACAGGTCTCCTTGCTCGGAAAAAGAATCGTGGTTTTGATTTTTTTCCTTCACAAGAGAGCGGTCTATGACCTTTTTGAGATCTGAGTAGAGCTGATACCCTAAATCCTCCGCGTAGCCTTGCTGAGTGTCACACTCTGCGGCGGCAGTGTACACCAGGGCCTTGTGTGTTCGGACAAGGTTTGGGAGGAAGTCATCGCGAAGCTGCTTCAGGCGAACTGATGGAGCCTGGAAATCGTTTCCTTTCCTCCTCTGGTCGGCTTCTTTACCAGTTTTATTAACATAACAAAGACATCTCTTGATGTCCGTACAAGAGCGGCCTTCCAGTGCAAAGCGGAGGTCATTCTCAAGACCTGAAATATGGTAGTGTACATTAAATTATTCACTTTGGGGCAAATTAGTTTAACTTTTACATGCACATATAGTCAAAAGGTCATAACGGAATGGTAAAACTGTGTCTATTCATTAGAAAATCTTAAATATGATACAGAATATTGTAAATGCAGTACTATGCAAAAGTCATTTATGCAAATGGTTTAAAGCTATTTGTACCAGCAGTGGGGTTCTTTCTGGCAGCAAAAACACAAGATAACAATTCAAATAAATGCAAACGAGAAAGTGGTAAAAAGTATTGGGATTTCTTTTTTCTAAAAAGTATGTGAGCTTGTTAGAAGAACACAGGTTTTGTTCCAGATTTCTGCACTTTGCCTGTGGTCATTGTGTGGATTTATACAATTCCACAAGAAACATGCCTAATTTAATCTAATGAAGTAAAAAGAGCAAACCCAGGTATTTGATAGAGCTGGGCTTCTGTGAGGAAAGAGGTCTGGAAATGGTTAACCATCCACTTTTCCACACATAAAACCACTATTTACTGTATTAACGTTATTTGCATTTATTGTAATATTAGTGTTTTAACAGTTACTTGACACTACTGAAACAGCTTTTAAGTATATTTTTCTAGGATGCCGAAGACTTTTTCACAGTGCTGTATATATATACAAGAATGATACATATACCTACTTGACGTGAAATATTTCTGAGCTCTTTCTGTCTCAATAATCCCCTCTAGTACACACTGGGTCACAACACTGTGTAGTATTTTGTTTCCTGTGGCAAGCACATCATTCCAGCTGGTGTCTTCCATTTTCTGCCCTGGCTGTGAACATGAAATGTTGTGCATATTAAGGACTAAAGTATCATTTTAAAATAATTACATTACTGTGCAAAAGTCTTGAGCCCCTTCAGTTCTTTATATTTTGCTTGGAATTTTCTTTTAAATGAAAGAAATGTGAACAAATGTTTTACTGACAGGCTGCAAAGTGTGTAAAGACACAAGTTTCCTAGATAAAG